>JADWOT020000422.1:0-38640 GCA_036345935.2 Taenia hydatigena
AACGTTGTATGCAATTCTTCACCTCAAATCCAGTTTAGACAGGTGATTTGCAATTCAGAGTGGATAGATGGAGCTGTTGGATCCGATCAGCGCTGGCTTTCATTCATGGAGCTGGGCCTTACCACAGTTGCCGCCTCTTAGGTCGACCACAAACCATTTCACAAACACACACATACATACACGCCAAACAGGCCAAACCTAGACCACTGGTCACACAACCTTCTGGACATACGGTCATGCAAACATCTGCAGCTCTCT
Source organism: Taenia hydatigena (assembly GCA_036345935.2). NCBI lineage: Eukaryota > Metazoa > Platyhelminthes > Cestoda > Cyclophyllidea > Taeniidae > Taenia > Taenia hydatigena. The sequence goes on from JADWOT020000422.1 coordinate 259, forward strand.
GCCAAAATGCACCAATTAGGTACCACAAAAAGGGATACCATTGTGACTTCATCATCACATCACCCTTTTCCAGATTAGCCACATGCAGTGACGCATACTAATTCACGCATTCATATTGGGCTAAAAATATCACCACCCTCATATTTACTGGGCATCAATAAAGGGGACCTTTAATGCAGTACTCACGCCGGCTTTAATATTAGCTGAGTTCTTTGTAGAAAACGCAGGCTAACGTGTTAAAATTTGAGTAGCCATTTGTTACAACCTGGATAGCCTATGGGCGCGAGTGACCCGAGTCCGTTTCATCCCCAGCCGTTTAGGCTAGCGAAAAAGTCACCTTACGGATGGCTCTGATGCCCGACGCAAATGCATCACCGCGCTCACATCTCATGCATACGTGCATGCATGCATGAATGTATGCGTGCGTGCGTGTGCCTTGCGACTGGCCAATGGACACTGGCCCTGAGGCACCTGGTCAGCTCAGTCAAGCCTGTCTACTAGTAGCTGTTTTTTGGTTGCGGGCTTACGATTGGTGGTAGTGAGCGTAAAATTCAGCTAACGCAGTGTTCCGTGAAACGGTAAGGCCTAACTGAGCGCGCAAACACATAAAGTGACGCCCTAAAATTGCCGTCCTTCCAAACGATGGCACAAAATGTACCTTTTTGCTGCATGCGATGTGGGCTTGCTGGCCAAAGCGCATATACTAATACGGTAGAATTTGGGAAAATACACGATGGATTCGGCTTTCTTCAAAATCAGCGTCATGATTTTCTTTGTAAAATATGCTGTGTTTCGAATAGTGGGTTTGTTTCATTCATCTCGTCGCGTGCTGTTAGGTAGTTCCTTTAGAATGACATGAACAACCCGAGTCGATTCAGGTCCATGTAGGCGACTTCAAGGAAGGTGCTTTCTTGTTCGGGATTTGCTCTACCCCTCTACCCTCCAGGTTGGAGAGTCTGTGATACCGCGTGTCTGATATGCTGCAGTTGGGAAGTATGATGATCATCTCGAGGGTCAGCAATGTGCGAGGTTCGGCGCGTGTGCATTCTGGTTAGTGGTTCTTGCACTTCACTGCAAACAAAAGAAAGCAGCTAGCTGCACAGTTTATCTGTCAGTGCAGTGACTCTAAGCACTTATCCTGCCTCATTTCTCGCTGTTTCGCCTTCATCATCACCTTCACACACACAATAATGCAGAATTTGAGTGCGTCTCTTTCGTTATCGGCTAGTGTTGAGATGTTGTGCGGTGTACGGTAAGATAGATTGCACAGGATTTGCAGCCAAATGTTGATTAAACGCCTTTTGATCCTTTTGGACGCAATATATGCTGTCGTGCCTTCCTCTACCTCCATATACAATCTTTAGGGTCAACATGATGTGTTGCAGCAGATGCATCTGCTAGTATGGGAAACGCATACGAAATGGGGCAACTAAATGAGGGTCAAATTGTATCACCTAGCTGAGAGTTGGTTAGCTCCTGGCAAAATAGACTGGATTCCTTCATCGTCATACGCCTCTTATTTGGCACACATGATTGTTGGTGAGCAGTTTTGACAATCAGTACTGCTAAGCATTGTCACATGCATATCAATGCACTAAAATATCGGGACGTGTTCTCACTGTTGTGTAAGGTGGTAAAGGTGTGAAATGTAGGCCTTTAGTGGAATCGAATGTCAACATGCATGCACATGGAAATGAATGCATGAAGTTTTGGTTGAATCAGCCAACATATAGAAATGCACGAGTACATGAATATTGCTGCAGTGAGGTCGGCTGCACAATTATGCATGCAAGAACGAAGGTTGGAGGCGAAGCATTTGCAATGAACAAGACGTTGCGCCCCAGCGTACCGGTTTAAAGTATTGAGGAGCGCAAAGGCACACGTGATTGCAGATGAATTTGGCCTAGTCCAAACGTGCAAGCAGCATGTTTACTGAAAATAAGCTATTAAACGTATGTGCAGGCAAAAGGACATTGAGATGACAACGTTATTTTAGTAGCCAAATGAAGTAACTGCATGCAGGAAGGGTGGAAGCGTTGCGTTGCATTGAAATGAGATCACTTTCACGAAATGCCTTTTTAGGATGATACCCAAATAAGTCTATTTTTTGTCTCTTCCCTCAACACATTCATCATGACTTGAAGAAGTTCGGTCTCAGAGGGACAGCGTTAAGCTTGCTCTCCACCGCAGTTTCAAAAGAGACTCCTGAAGTGATTATTGCATCATCCATATCCACTCGAGCCTTTTTACTCCTAAAAGCTAAGGCCTTATCATTTCACCAATGCAAATGGATGGAGTTTCCATAATTTCTAAACTGAAGGAGGAAACTGGACAAGTAATGGGTGGAAAACGTGCTGACATGACGGCTTAACGATAACCTGCTAGAGTTTTGTCTTTGATCAAAAAATAACACTCATGTGTGACTCACCCGAAGATATCCCTTTCACGAACCTCTGAGATCATTAAAGAAACCGCCTTTTGCTCAGTTCCACCCTCCTTTGCAATAAAATATCGCATTAGCAGGACTTTGTGCGCACTACTTCCCATCCTAAGCCCACAGCCAAACAGTAATTAGCAAACAGGCTTGACTAAGCTGACCAAGTGTCTCAGGTCCAGTGTTCATTGGCCAGCCGCAAGGCACACGCACGCACTCATACATGCATGCATGTCATTTGAGCGTAGTGGCCACACCTGCGTTAATCATCAGAGCCGTTAACCCAGGTCACCTTATTGCTGGTCTACCTGGCTGTTGACGGAACGGATCCGGGTCACTCGCGCACATAGACTATCCAGGTTGCAACAAACAGCAGCCTCATTTCTAACACGCAAATCTACATATTCTACAACGAACACAGCTAAAGTTTGAGCCGATTTGCTTACTGCATTGAATGCCTCCTTATTGATGCCGAGCAAATATGAAGGTAAGAATGTATGTAGCCCAATATGAATGAGTGAATATCTATGCGCCACCGTCTGTGGCTAATGTGGAAAGGGTGATAGGAAGAAGACGCAATAGTATCCCTGTTTGTGCTACTTGATAGGCGTGGTTGTGGCGAAAGTAGTAGTAGAAAAGTTTTTAATCCACAATGGTTGTCAAAAGGGATTGAGCAGGCTATGGCTTACGCCACAAACTACTGTAAGGCGAAAGTTTACACAAGGTCAGCCGCCATGCGAGTGAATACGATTGCAACAGTTACAAAAGTCATGGCGAATCAACTGTGTGTGGTGATTTTAGGAGTCAAGCGTTAATAGCCAGTTTTGAAGATCACGCAATCTGATGTTGATCTACTATCTGTGATTGCATGAGCCGATGTAGATTCCTTAGTGGCGGCGCCTGCAGGAGTAGAAGGAGTTAGCTCAGTATTTGTCTTATCAGAGTTTTGGCGGGTATTCTTGTCGTAGTGGTTGCAGAGGTCGAAGCACATTCCTTATTTGTGGAGGTTGGAGGCGAAGAGGTGGGCACCTCAATCGTGGTGATTGTGAGGGACGGTTCATATCGCTTTGATTTTGTGGTTGTCAGAGGCAACGTAAATCTCTCCATCGTGGCCACAACAGGAATCGAGGTAGCTTCGTTATTTGTGATTGCAGGAGCCGAAGAGGACTCCTGAGCAGTGTAGAGTTTAGTCGTGGGAGAGGAATCCTTAAATTGGTAATTACAAGAGGGAAAACAGATATTTTTGTCATGTTCACTGTGGAAACGGAAGCGGATCTCCCAAGGCTGGCGGTCGCAGAAATCAAGGGAGCGTTCCCATAGAGAGCAGCTAATCCCTCCTCTTCCACCTGAAATGCACCTCCCTAGGGATATTTATCAACGCATACAAAAATGCATTATGGGGCATATTTGACAACCGTGATGAATGTGCCTTTGTAAGTATCTGCAGTGGGTTTCATGCCAGTAGCCAATGGCGTGTAATTAAGGATATAACAATGCCAATGGCTTAGGAAAGCCCTTAAACCACCATTTCGATCTAATCTAAGGAGACGGAAATCATGTTACCGCATTTTCAATCCGTTCCCTTCTCCATGTCTGCTCACCTCCTGCAGCATATGTCCTCGCTTCTCCACCACATCCTACCTCGTCAATACCTGTCCGATTACGCCAAACTTGCAAAAGCCAATAATAGTGGGCCAGTGTGTGTTCCATCCCCGTTGCAGCCTCTAACGATATGCGATAAAGAATTGAAAGCGCCACATCCATACACATCTTCTCAATCACTTTGCGCTTGCCACGCATGCCTTGACATTCAATGGGATAAATTCCGGTTTTACAAGTGCGTTGACTGCAGCAGTTTTCAGATTACCCTGTTAACGCCCCGTTAAAACTAACCCAATTATAAATGTGCTGAGGATTTTAAAGCTACTTATTTCCAACGCACTAAGGTCTGCTACAGCCCTTCGGACAAACAGTCTCATGTTCCTAGATCCAATTCTTTTGTGGCTGGATCAGAATCGGACAAGTCATATCGAAGCTGGACCCACGATCAAGTGGCTACTAAAATCTTGCATATAAGCTGCACTAGGAAAGTGTCAGCACAACCGAGGACGCAAATTTCAATCAGTGATGCAGATGTTAATGAGTAATTCCAGTACGAAGTGTTCAACAAGCGCAATGCAATCTACCGACATGAGTAATGACAGCAACTTGGAAAATCCAACTTTTGCTATGCACCAACTATTAATAGATTTTGCGATCAAGTGCAAAGGCAAAATACTGATTAAAAACACGTACATGAGAAACATTAACGCATAAATGGAATGATGGTAACCCGTGAACTGAAAATCATTTTCACCAGAGCAACGTTAGAAGTAATAGCAAAGGCCGCATTTGCAGTTGCTGTTGGTCGATGATTCCTCCAGACTTATAACCAACGCTTCACCGAGGGGAGCAAACTTCCGTCGAATCTATTGTCTCTAATGTCCCTAACAAGAAGAATAGCCAAATACCAGATACACCTCCAACTACATTCAACAAATTATGCTACAGTTGTCAAAACCCATTGTTAGTAAAAAACAGACCACTGAAAAACTGTCGCAGCAATCTTAATTAACCGCTTAAACCATTTTAAAACACAAATTGCCATAATTTCGCATTATATATAAAACGAAAAAACCTTAACGGAAATTTAATATTTTCCTTCGTGTTTAACTTGGCAAATAAGTGCGCATAGAATCATACAAATGAGTACATGTATGTAGCGTCTCGAGGCTCCCTTGAAGGCAAAAGAAGGCGGAATACTAGGACAGAATATATATATTTAACGGACAAAGGGAAATAAGCCACTGGCATGGCCTGGAGGCCAGCCTACGGAGTTAGGTCAATATGGCTACCTCTGTAACCCTGACCTAAATCGGTAGCTCCAACAATTCCCGCGTCAGCCATCACAAAGTAATCAGTGCTGCAACAAGCACCCACGAGCTAACCATGCCAGTCACCGACATTGACGTGATTGAGGCGATGCTTGACACCGACGTCAGTGATCCCTCTTGGCAGTTCATTGGACTTCGAATTTCGCTTGGCTTGGGAATAGAATTCAGAATAGGTAGTTCTGCCGACCATCAGTGTAGCCGTAGGGAGGCGTTAGCATGCCGATCTCCTTAAGCAAGTATATTAGGGGTAATCTTCGGAACAAAACTTCCCAGGTGGTCCATGGCTAGTGCCGCTTCAGTTGTTAATAGCTTTCTTGTAGAACGCAAAGATGAGGTAGATGCCGGAGGCGAACGTCGCTCTTGGCCCATCCGTAGCACATGCACTTCCTACGCACCGCTGCAACATGCCACAAGCGGTAGAGATCAGGATAAAAACTCATACAGAGTCGGTTCGCTTTCCGCTGCCACCAATGTAGAGGGTTCCTCCTCTCTCTTCTGGTCGCCCTTATTAGTAGAAGTCGGAGCGTGTTTCGACATCTATATTATGGGGAGGAATTGCACAGCGAGGCCAAATACGGAATTCAGGAAGGGGTAGGATCACGTTATAGCGAGTCACCGCGCCGCTCCGCCGCGAGGTTCAAATTGTCTTCCCACCTCTCGCCTACAAAGCACATTTAAAGAATACAACTATTACAGTGTACATGTATAAGTGCTTTCTAAAACGACTGAAAATAATACGTAAAACTTAGTAGAATATTAACTTCTTCCACAAATTAAACCCTACTGATAAAAAGTCGTTGCCATAAAAACAACAAATCACCCAACGCGAATAGATATATCAGTCTTTCCGAAGTACCTGACTGACCCACATGACGAATCGAGGAAGCGTCGTAGGCTGCTTACGGTCCTGCGCTACAAAGTCCTCAGCTAGCGATTAACTTCAAACCCTCATATCATGGCCCACTGCATTATGCTCTAACGTCATGTCAGCCTATCATTTTCGATCCCATTTGCTCGCAAACTACTCCTGTTCATTCTTACAAGCATATGACAAGCCGGAAGGAGTCCCGTGCAGGCTTTTTCTAACTTCCGTGTAGCTGAATTAATGGTAAACCCAAATGCATTTCTACACTTGATCACATAAAGGAGATTGCTTCAGCATTTCTAGGATTGCCTACAGTGGAGGAAAAAAGGCTGGCAGCAGAAGCGTCAGCACTGGCGCCGATATCCGCAGAGTTAAACATATTAATAACCCGAAATTGCCCTATGCAAAAGCCGTCCGTAACTAGTCGTCACGAAGTGCAAATGATGCAACTTTTTCTCCACTGAATCCCATTCATGAAGTAATTTTGATGGGACCGAAAGCTCTCTGTGTAACTCAAAAGAAAAGCTGGCAGATAGACTCCTAAGTAATAAGGAGAGCGTGTTGAGACGTCTAAAAAACTAAAGCAAAAGGTCCGTTCCGCACGATTTAAGCATTAACCATCTTCAAATCGAGCACTCCATGGTTTATTTGAGTGACTGACTTTAGCAGATCAGGCTTGGGTACACGCCATTGCTTGAGCAGAAGTCGTAGACAACGAAATGCTGGTAGATATTGCAGCACGGCATGATTTCTTTGCAACTTTGACAGTGTTTAGGAGCTTAACAAACTGCCTGATAACGAAGACTTCTGCAATGGGGACGAGCTATTAGGCATTGGCTGAATAATGACTACAATGATGGAGGTAGACTAGCCGATTGTACCTCGAGATGATGACCTGAAGCAACGCAAGCTCACAGTTCTATTTAGGAAAGGGGATGCAAATAGCAATGCGCACACCCTGCATTGCAGACATTGGAGTGTGACTTGTAATGGCATAGTTGTAACAACGTAGCAAAATGTTTTAACTATCATAATTAATGAAGGTGTTAAGCACGCGCTTGCCTTATACAAGCTCCTAAAGCACAAGTCCTTCCTTCAACCTTAATGCATTAAATTGTTTTAATGCTCCAGGAAACAGTGGACTCCACCGGCCATAGTTTTGAAAATGAGTTCAGTTATTTCTTCGAGCATCGTTATCCGCTACATGTAACGTGGCGAATGTTCGTGCAAAGCATGAACCCCTTCCTCCAACATTCGTGTCCAATTATTATATGCTTGATCTTGTTCCCAATTTCACGAGTCTCACGTTTACCAGACTTGTTTCCGTGGAGCTAGAAGTAGCTCTCCTCAGTCCGTCGAATGTTTCTTCACAGTGGTTTCTGTTTTGGCCCGTGCAGCTTTCTCGTGCGTTGATGAACCGGATAGTATGGCGACCTTCGACATTAGTATCGTTGATCTTGACAACCAAGTTGCTCTGCCGAACATGGTGAGTCACCTCCGCGCCTTCTAAAGCAGGTGGCTATGGCAGCATTTTGTTGAGATTCTCAGGATCCACGCAGGCTAACGTTTACTGCGTGTACTGTGCGCAGCAATCGCACGAACCAAACATCAATCGCGCTCATTCTATTTTTTGTTCATGATACGATGTGAAGGGAAGCAGAAATGCATATTCAAATTACTATGCATGGTGATTTATTGTAACCTAACCTACTAAATTTTTGCAATGCTGGCCTTATCTCGTGCGCAAATATTTTGTTGCCGCTAACGGTCGTATAGCTTGTCGGAACAGTTTCGGGAGAATTGTTCGTTATCCTCTTTCCTTTGCTCCTAAAGTATGTCCGATAGGGACGGGTTTTTAACAAGTGCATACCGATAGACTTACTGTCTTGATGGGACCTAGACAATCTTTCGAGCCCTTTCGAATTGAAAATTATCAGCTCGGTTGATCTGGCCACCGACAACAGCACAATTCCTTGCATAAGTGCGAGCTGCGATGATTGACGATGAGACGAAACCGTGTTTAAAGCATTAGATAGCCTGAAATTTTGTGCGTCAAATTGATGGTCCAAAAAATGGAGCGAAAACCACTGTGAAGAAGTATTCGATGGATAGAGAAGAGCTACCTGCAGCTTCATTGAAACACGTCCAGTAAACGTGAGACTCGTGAAATTAGGAACAAGATCAAGCATGTAATTAATGGGCACGATTGTTTAAGGAAGGGGTTCATGCTTAGCATTAACGATGCGCGGAGAAATAACTCAAACCCTTTTTCGGAAGCATGGACCGTTGAGCTTACTGGTTGCTAGAGCATTAAAGCAATTTGATGCATTGAAGTTGAAGGAAGGACTTGTGACTTGGAAGTTTGCAGTAGGCAAGCGCGTGCTTAACACCTTAACTAGTCATGGTAATTGAAACATTTCGCTTTGGTATCACAAATGAGCTTTTACAAATCATTCTTAGAGTTTTAAATATTTACTTTTTTCTTGGTCTTCAAACCCTTTAGGCGAACAGACTGACTGTGAAAGGACACATACAGTGGCAACACTTAGGGCGGGAACAGAAGCTGGAGTTATGCGTGCCTGGAACACTGTTGCGCCTCGTACAGTCCTGACGACCCATCAAGGGATTCGTGTTCACCGAACGCATCTCACACATTCAAAACAGTAATCAATTGGCCCCCTCAACTTCTCGCGTACCGTTTCTGGTGTTGTCTGCAGTGGCAGTCCTTCTCCTCTCGTTCAAGCCCAAAGCCGTCTTCGTTGCCAATAGCAGATGTGGCTTTGTACGGACGCATCTGCTTATAGCTACAGAAGTGAAGAAAGCGGTTCTATTTATGCCTAACTCCTCTAGTTTATTTAAGCTGTTGATCAGAGTGGTTGCTCTTCTGTCTCATTAAAATCCTTTGATACAACATTTTGAGGTTATTTTTTGACGGATGGGTTATTACATGGAAGCGCTTAACATCGCTATGTTGCTTCAATTCTTTTGTCGGTCGCTTTGGAAATAAAAGCTTCGTTGAAAGCATGCTTGCGTAAAATTCCATGCGCTTCTGCAAATAACACACCGTGTTTAGGTAACCGCTTTGCTCGGCTCAATGCAACAAGCATTACAATACGTTTAAATGTTAGTGATAGTTAGACCTAGGTAGCTAAAGTGAAGTTTGCTTGATTTGGCCCCTACTAACTAGTTTGAAACTGGTTCGATGTGCGACATATGGGAAAGACAAATGTTGCCATAAGCATTTTGAGGAGTTTGAAAAAAGGGTTGTGGCACATACGCTGTTTCCATCCTCAATTTCATTAGGGATGAAGAATTAATTTGTACTGCCTTACCAATAGGAAGAAAATCTAAGCTTCTCATGACTCCAAATTGCAGCACACGATGAAGTATTGCATGAACGCATTAAAGGCATAGGCATCACGATGCTAGAAGGAATAGTGTTGGCTGAGGTGGACGTTGTTTACGTGGACCGGTTTGTTTGTTTAATATTAAGACGAGATGAGCCAGTACTTTTGTCTAAACGTCATGAGGAAGGTGGAAACAGGACATTTACTGAACTCGACGGTTACATTTGCTGCAGTTCATTAGCAACTTGAGAAATCGCATTGTGTTTTATCCCATAATTCCTTAAATAATCATCTGTTCTAATTTCCCTGCTTTCCTTTTTACGGGCACGAAGGCCTCCATTCCAGCACTTGTTGAATAGCTTTGGTGGTAGAATTGATGCACTCCTTCCTCTTCCAATCCATGTGATTTAAGTGATCTAATCGCTGTTTCGTTCAACCAGACGATAATTCACACTAACAAGACCAACTTTATGAAGCAGCGCAGCTCAAGGAATTGACTCATGATTGCGTAGAAGGCGAATTTGCCCAAAAGTAGAAAGGAGAGTAGCAGGAGTGGCATTCAACCATTGACGTGAACAATGACCGGAAGCCGAAGCCACCAAAGCTGTTTATGTGGCAGGAGGCTGATTAGAGCTCTCTGCCAGCCTCATCCCTGCAATCAAATGACTAGGAGAGCTCCATATGACAAATCTTCTCCTCAAATTATGGCAAATTCAATAGGTGGTTAAAAAGGGTGGAATCTATTCGTCTCAGGCATGGTGGATTGCTGCTTGTTAAGCAATGAAGCGGAAATTTAAACTCTGTATAAAAGCTTAACGTTATGAGATAATAGGGCAAGGAGAATTTTACAGTTCTAGTGTTCTACGATTTAATGAATTGGTCTGTTCATTAGAAGCTCTTTTGCTGCTACGTAACTCTGTTACTCGCCTGAATTAGTAGCATTAGCCATAAATCAACTTAATCAAGTCGATCGACAGCATTGAAAACGAGGTTTGTATTCACTTCTGGGAGTTAAAGCTCGATGGTCTTAAGAAATGGTTAGCTACTATTGACAAAATACATCATTCATGACAACAATGTTTGGAAATCATTGAGCACGCGCACAAAAATTTATTCAGCTTGACGCAATAAATCCGATCTACGTCGAAGATCTCATAGATTATAGCTCACGAATTGGTAAACCTGGTAGCGGTTACTTTTAAATTGCATTGTGTGGTGAAATTGTCGTGGAAGTGTTATTCACGCCAATCCCAATGAACTTACCAAATCAATGCTGTCAACGTTCCAAACCTCCCATGTATTTTACCAAACTACTGAAGGAAAGAATGAGAACATTGGTGCCTTTGACGTCACAAGCGAAGGATGAGTGGCACGAGAATAAAAACCAAATGAGCAGAATACGCATTAAGCACTGAAGCAGAAAGTAGGAGGAGGGATGAGTCAAGGACAAGAGGCGAGTTGATTCTGTGAAACTCAAGCAACTGTGCCACAAACTTGATTTTGACTTTAGTCGGTCCATTACTTTTTGAGAGAAGAAAAATTACAATGGAAGGGAGTACGGTCTAACGATCTGCCCTCCCCCAAGTAGCCGTAAAGCAAATCAAAGCCACCTTCTACGGTCTAGATAACAATCCGTATTCTACCCCACTTTACTAGTCACTTAAGTAGCTCACTTAATTAGCAAAGCATTGGATTCAGCTACAACATCCATCAGTAAGATTCCAACTAACAACTCACGCTGCTCGGCCAACCTAAACCGATTAAATCATTCATAGCTCATTGCCCTTCCAGTTCTCCCGTAATTAAGAGGCCACAAGTATAACTAGTATCTTCTGATGCTAGATAATTAGAACTGTAATAAACAAATCACATGAGCATAGCAATGACACTGCGAGAAGCGAACATTGTTCTGTCGTCTTTAGCAAATCAGTAAGCGGGATTGGTGAGTCTGCCAAATACAAGTTCATCATTGCCAATAGCAGGGACGGGGAGAATTCCGTTGGATGACAGCTCATTTACGTTGTTGACAAAGGGCTGTTTCATGAGATCGAGCTCGTCATTTGAGTTATTTATAATGTGAGCAAACTTGACGTCGTCAAACTAAAGTTATCGAGGGCCCACAAAATCGTTGTGAGTTAAACTTTTGGTGAAGACATCGAGAGGCAATGCCGCGATCTGTATAACTGCTACTCAAACTTCTATGTTTACATCCAGATCTTTGAACGAGGCGAATTCGAAATAAATTACAAATTTCGCATAACCGTTATTGTTTTGCTTGATAATAGAGTTAATATTAGCTGCTATATGAAGGTGAGAGCACTCTGAAGGAACGGCTGGATGACATGAATAAGCTAGTGAGGTTGTATTTAATATTAAGACCATGCTAAAGAGCCAAGAAGGTCCACGTGATGCCTTATTTTAATAAGTCAGCCATTCAGACGAATTTATCTCACAAAGATTGGCTTGCATATTACGTGATTTGGTAATAAATTAATCCGCATTTCGATTGCAGTCCAACTGGTAGGATTGATGTAACAGGTGGCGCTTATTCAAAAATTCGATAATTCTTTTGTGCCCTTTGTCTTGGTGGTTCCACTTAGAGGATAGATTGACGGAGGCAATGAAGGCATGGTCAAGACATGACTCGAGGTACTTTAACGATCCGCAGGATTTTTCTTTTGTGTTTGATGGGTCTATTTTCCACGACTGCGGTATGAGACTTTGGCCAAGTGCTTTAATTTCTCCCATGCTCACAAAACGCGTCCTTCCTAGCATTATGCTTTAAAATGTTCAAGCCAACTTCCAAAAGCGTGTCAAAGCACACAGGCATTGAGAGAGCTTTATTATGGGTACAAAAGGCTTGGTGGTAGGCCGTTGATAAAGTAACCAGGAATAGAACTAGATGGTGTCTACAAAATGCAACAACCGTTGCCTTAAACAGCCTATTTATATGCAGCGTGTTCGTGAGGCGAAACCCTCTATGCTACCCTTGGCCATGTTGTTTCACCCAACGTCCGCAGAGGTGCGTAGCTTTGAATGATCCAAAAGAATGTATTTTTTGTTAAGAGACTTTTGGAAAACCGAGTAATACGATCCCAATTGTAGCATCGCACATTTAAATGCGTGAAATTCAACGCGTTATCATCAAATATACCCGTCTCCTTCTAGAAGCTAAAAATGGCTCACTTTGTAGAATTGAAAGCGTTCACGCGAGATGTATGTAGAATTTTAAAAAGAAATTGATTAAATCACTGTCATGAACTGTGAGAGTGTACTTGTTGGGTCGAGTTTGCCAAGGACAGGACTCGTTGCAACATTGACGAGTAAATCATTTTACCTATAAAAATTGGATAAGTAAAAAGATAACTACCGAATAATAATAAATAAGTCAAAACGTTTTGCTTTGCTGCTGCTACGGTTAGCTCGAAAATCGTTTTACGAGTGTGCATTCGAAGATGGGCAATAAGTAGCAAACTGCTCTAGAAATTGGAAAAAGATCACTCTTGAATAGAAACGGCTCTTTTACAACGCCAGTAATAAGGATAATGGCTGATAAGACCTGTAGTACTACGTCACTCTACAAACCTTGCTCAAAACCTTTTGTCGGCTCCACAATCATCACAAAAATTCAAGTGTGCCTACGACATAAAATAGTTCTTCACTCAGATATCAATACTTACTTCCGCAGACATTAGCTCAGAGCTGAGGAATGGTGAAGCAATAGATGTTCACTGTCATCAACTAAGATACAACACGAAGCTACTGAAAATAAACAGCAATACCCAAAACTAATACCTTGTTTTTACGTTATTATATCCATGAAGTGGAAGTGCGTAAGGAATTTGAGCTTTGATATACGTTTGCATTGACAACTGTTGGGTGACATTTAGTATTGCTTTAAAGCCACTCCTCACATACACCTCTAAATGGCTTTGACGTATTCACGGGCATTGGAAACCAATATTCTGTACTTTGTTCGACGATGGTCTTGGTGACTCCCTGCATTGGTTAATTCTAGCCTTCTCGGTTTGCATCTGCTGTCAGCACACTGGTGCTGCATGCAATACCTGTCGGCAACGGCGTGTGAGTTAGTGTCGCTATTCTGGTAATATTTTTTGCAAGATGGACTGTTGGTGGCAGTGAATGCATTACTGTATCGTGCTCCTCCACTTCCATCCACCCTTGTCCATCGTAGTATGTGCGCCAGTGGTCAGCTTCTGCTGGCAGTTACGAAACTGTAGGCTGACAGTAGTGGGTCTCTACTGACACACTAACAGCAAGAATGTCGAGAGCTTTTGCAACTGCTTCAAGACATCACTGGATAAGCTTTCGTTTCCTACGTTGCTGCTCTTCTAATTTTAGACTTTTGGCATCACGAACACCCCCAAATCTAATCGATGTCTCGTCAGAGGGGGCGAACCTTGAATAAGCGCTCCCTTTTATAACATGTAGTCTGTTCACAGGTTAATCTACGCTACAGAGAAAAGTAGCATTATGCGAATTATAAGACTAAAAAATAAGCAGTGTCACTTTGCGGGCCTTTAGAATCTTATGTGCGGAAATAAAGACTCTAGGTTCCACAATATTCTCCTTTCACAAGCATCGGGTGCTCTCTCGGTAGGTATATGACGCAGTGCTGTCTAAGGAGCAAAATTCGTGTCATGATGGAAGATTTCAACATAACTTTGGCAAAGCTCATTGTCAGCAGATCGTGCATGCCGAAGATGACTAGCAGGAGAGAGAATGCAAAGGCGAGGTGTGGTCGAGATGACAGAGATGCCTGCATAATGGGAAACTGATGCTGCGAGTTGGAAGAGGGGATTGAAGGACCCCGCTGACATCGCCCAGGAAGGCAATGAGCGCGAAATCGGGTGAGTCTGCCTTCCAATGTGCTCATTGCAGCAAACTACTCGCATTAGGCGCACATAATTAGAGGCAACAGGAAAAATTAGAAGAAAAGTTTCACATAAAACCTAGCCGATTAGACATAAATTTGCGCTCAACTTTTACTCGGTAATGGAGCAAAAATAAGTTGTCTTTATTTTAGATGGGTAAGGAAATGAACGAAAATTTCCCAAAGTGTGCAGTGAAAGCACATGAGACGACAATTGTGGGCCGTTCTTGCATTGTGTCGACTGTCATTAGTGGAATCAGGAGAGGCCGGAGTAACAGAGATCGATAGATAGAGAATTGGGGCCTTGGTCGATTGTGACGCAGAATTTGAAGGGAGGAGGCAGTAGATAGCTGGAAAATTGGGTTTTGAGGCAGCAGAAAACGAATAGTCGGGAGGAACTAACCTAAACAGAGATGTTTAGCTTATCCAAATTAAGATGCATATTTTGTGCAAGGTACTATAAGGTAAGGCATAATAACGAAGGGATAAGAAGACCTTTTTGGCAAACTTACTTTTGATAGCCTTTGCCAAAAATTTCCCGGCAAACAGAACAAAGGATAGAATAATAATGGGCCAAATGTTCTGCATTAAAACCACTAAGCGTAGGTGAAAAGTTCAGTTAAGGAAAAAGTGGGGAGTAAAAATTCTGCTTAACATAAAATGACCGAGAAATTTGGACATTAAGTAGCGGCTGAATTTAGAAGAATGCACACAATCATCCCTCGGAAGGGCTGCAACGCATAACTCATAAATCGGCAAGACCTGCTTGTTACACATTGCCAAATCTGTGCATTCATCTCTGATTGTTTTCATCACGGCTACCTGAAAGCCCAATGCAACCGCTACAGCAAACATAATCACACATGAAAAACACTGCTCAAATCAGTTGGGATAAAAATTTTATTGAAAATCAACGTTAGCAGCATTTGTTACTGACTCAACGCAAAGTAGCAACAGAGGAGAATGTGTAAACCATCGACTAGCTCATCCACCACCATAGCATTCAAAGACATCCTCACTAGCGTCGGTGTAAGCACAACCTCAGTGGTCTACCAACACTGCTGCGACCATCCCCACGGTTGCGCGCATTGCGGCGCCACTATAGGCGACCATGCATGAGGCATTCCCCACTGCGGCTCTGCACCGGCCACCATCTACACTTCTCCTCACATTGTGGACTCTTCACCACCCCAGCCCATGGTACCCACTTCCACGGATGCAGACATGACCAACTCCCACACTCCATTTCTTCGGCTGCCTCTTTGCTTTGTTTGATATGACTTGTGTGCAGCACGGTGTTTGCTCATATACTCCCCTCGTTGGTTCCATTTGTTGCGCGTGGCGTTCGTGCTAACTGTACCTCTACTATTGTGTTCGTGCTTCCCACTCCTCGCCACCACTCTCGTGAATGGAACTTTAAGATATGCTTAGAGTGGATGGTCACCCAAGTGCTCGTGACCCAAGCAGACGGAATTATTTTTTGACAGCGCAATGCCAGCATAAATTGTCCGCCTTATCTCGATGCGGAGCGAACGGTGATAGCTTTGCTGAACAAACTACTTACAACACTGCGTTAATCTGCAACGACTGCAACTTAAATGCCAAACGCCCTCCTTACTGGCATACGCCCGAAGCAATAGCCAACGATTTCAATCAGGGCCCTTCATGATTTTGCCTTGTTCGACACCCCTGCACAATAATCTCCGCAACTTATCCTGCTAACCCTGCTCAACCTGGAGTACTCAGACTTATGCAAGGAGGCAGTCAAGCATGTCTGGTTTTCCATCCATGTCTCAGGCCAGCATAGTGACTGGTAGCATAGCTCATTTGATCTGTCAAAACATATGCTCCACTATTAAATGTGACCATTTATTGAGTTGTGTCTGAAGCGATGGTGCGTATCCCACAAGTCGTAAGGAAGGTGTTTGAAATCAAGGCAGCTTAAACAAGTTACAGAGCGTGATGTGACATTAACTTTGGCGAATGAAATCGAATGTGACTTATGTGTACTGCTCTCTTCGCCTCATCTAGATCCTACATGTGAACATCGTATGATGCCTAACCATGTGAATCTCCTCTTCCACCAAGTAGAAAGGATAAGAATGTGGCTTCAGCCCGACAAGGATATGCTATTCAGTGATGACTGCTTTAAGCTGTTCAAGAAATTAACGGGTGCTTACCATCCTAAGTTTTACAGTGCTATTGCGTTGGTGATTACTTCGCTACGGAAATAAAAATCAGCTGCTCCTTCTTCTCTGTGCTTTTGGCTCTCACCAGCCTGTTCTACACTTATATACTCTCCTCGTTGGTTCCAAGTGTTCCACGTGATGCTCGTGCTAACTGTACTTCTGCTTTTGTGTGTGTGTGTATTTCCACTCTCCAACACTCTCGTGAATAAGGCTTTAAGATATGCCTAGAGCGGTTGATCGCCCACGTGCTCGTAACTCAAGAAGATAGAATCGTTTTCGACAGCGCACATATCGGCAACAAGATCAGTGTTAGCGGCAGTATTTTGTATAAATTGTCCGCCTTATTTCCATGCGGAGCGAGCTATAATGGCTTTGCTGAACAAACTGCTTAAAGCACCCCGTTAATCTGCAATGACTACAGCTTAAGTGCCAAACGCCCTCCTTAGTGACATGCGCTTAAAGGAATGCCCAACGATTTCAATCGGGATCCGCGATGATCTCGCCTTGTTTGACTGCCGCGCACAATATCCTCCGCAACTTATCATGCTAACCTTGCTCAATCGCATTTCCTTTTACTCGAACCTCGAGTAAATGCTTATCATAATGCCAAAAGCTTGTTTACATCACTCAGAAGTTTGTCATTTAATCGTTCCTCCTAAACTACTTATGTGCATTTTCGGTGCCTCAAATTCGTTCTCTAATGGATTCGCATATGCCAAGGACCACCATTTAGTTTGCATCTCAACATTTACTACACCTCTAACACCTCTGCATTAATAATATTGCATGATTTGACAATCTGCATGTCGTGGCATGTTAAGTAGCTCCAGACCTATTCAAAATTTAGCAACGTCCTGGTGCCCAATTGATAAGCCTGATATATTGGCAGTGAAGAATAGACTTTCTACTCCGTATGAATTATTTGCCTTTTAGTTTGAATTAATGTGACTTTGCTGAACACATGAGAAAGCTAAAATAAACTCTATATTTGCATTGTTTTCATTGCTAATCGTTGTGACACTTCCATTAAGCATTACACCACTTGCTTGCTTCTAATGATATCCAGCCCTTCACTGAACAATTTCGTTTCTTTTGCTGCTGTGAAAGGTTTTTGAATTCGCTTTTTCGTTGAATAACCAAGCAGAGTTAAACAGCCACTTTGAACATGATTTGCTTGCAGACCGATACGCGGATATATCAATCACGGTGGGGCCATGGTTACTCAGATAGGCACCTGTGCTGAGCATCAAGATCGTTCGTTTTTTCCTAAAGGAGATATTGTAAATAAACTTATTTGTACAATAAAATCTTGACCTATGCTGATTTCACCTCAGTGTATGCACTGATGAGGGCAATGCAAAAGGACAGCAGTACCTCGTGGAAGTGTGAAATTTGTCTAAAAGGAATCAGCGTAAGCTGGTGGCTTATGCTCAGAGGTTATTATACTTTTGCCAACAAAACGCTCCATAAAGCGAACAGTAGTGCGACTTCAGGCAGTTATCGAACTGCGTATACATTAGTCGAAATTTCTAAGTTTCTCCTAAAGGAACTAAATGAGACCATGCTGTTGTTGGCTTTGCGCGAATGTGCTCCGGTTTGAAAAGCACATAGTTGAAGCCGAAGGTTGACTAGGTGGTGTGAATTCATTGCGCACGTGTGTGATAAGTCATTCCATATCCACACACTTATGCACACATACATGCCGAACTTTTACGTTTCATGAAATTAGGCTCTTGGTACCAATCCAAAACAACTTACTCATGTGTATTACGCGCGGAATGAAACAGTCTCTTAAGTTTTAAGAAAATCGTCAACGCAAGTAGTTGTTGTGGAGAAAGTTGCCAATGAACGGAGTAACAATCACTGTCATCCTCCACGCCCATCACACCACCATATCCATGGTTTGTGCGCATACATGCACGCCCAGAGAGGTTTCTTCCAGTTGACGCAACACGAGCATAAAAGAAGAACGTGATTGTGCGTACAACTAATGACTATGTACATTTCACTTATAACCTAGCTACGCACCATCCCCATACCTGCGTGGTCTCGTTTGCAGCGCACATAAACTAATTTCTACACCGCTAATGTCACAGTGCATCTAAAATGCAGTTTCGGTAAAGCCTTTAATGCTTCTGTAATTTTGCCTCGTAAAAATTAAAATGCGGAGGCTAAACTATTCGCTCTGCAACTAAACGTGCTTTGCAAAACATTACCGCATCGAGTAAGCTAAAGTCTTTATAGCAATCGCTTCTCAGGTTAGCCGATGGTAAATAGAATTTTAACTTAAAAATAAATGGTTGTAACTGAAACCTTTTCAGATTATATTAATGGTGTGACCTCCTGGAATTGTAGATGCCTCCAACAGAAAGCACGATATTCGATGCCCCAAGATCTGTTCTTATTTCTTAATTGCCACTAAATCAGCAAAATCTTTACAGAATTGATGGGGAATTTTAATGCCTACCAAGAAGTTTATTGCTGTAAGGGAATAATCATGACAGGTTGGTTGGTTCATGCAGCTCACGCCATAGTGATAATTGACTAAAATTAACAATTTTTTGCAGTTTATGAAACCATTTAATGATACAAAAGGCGATGTTAATGCAGGTGCTTCAGAGTCCAATTTAAACAAATGAATACACATACATTCTTTCATCCGCGAATTTATCTGCATGCGACCTTCAGCGCTGTTAAATCTTATTCGCGTATTTATTTCAAGCGGTTCTTCTCTGGCCTTTTACTATCTCTGCAGATATTGCTAATGACCTTCTACACAGATGGACCGTTAACGCGATTCAGTGATACATAGAATTTTATGTCTTTTGACACCAGTTAAATTACGCCGCGGACAATGCCAACGTAATGGGCGTAACCATGAAATGTGATGGGAACAGTCAAGCTAACTAGACATTAAAATGGACTACGAAACCATGCTCAACTGTCAAAATAATTTAAATGATTAAAAATTTAGTATTTTACTCATTGGCTATAACTTTGGGCGTGTGCCAGTAAGGAGGGTGTTTAGCACTTAGGTTGTAGTCATTGCAGATTAACGAGGTGCTTTAAGCAGCTCATTCAGCAAAGCCATTATAGCTCGCTCCCCATCGGAATAAGGTGGACAATTTATACAAAATACAGCCGCTAACACTGATCTCGTTGCCGATATGAGCGCTGTCAAAAACAATTCTATCTCCTTGAGTTACGAGCACGTGGGTGATCAACCGTTCTAGGTATATCCTAAAGTCCCATTCATGGGGAGTGGGGAGTGGGATACACACACACACACACACACACAAAAGCAGAAGTACATTTAGCACGAACGTCACTTGCAACTATTGGAACCAACGAGGAGAGTATATGAGCAAACACCGTGCTGCACACAAGTCATATCAAACGAAGCAAAGAGGCAGCCGAAGAAATGGAGTGTGGGAGTTGGTCATGTCTGCATCCGTGGAAGTGGGTACCATGGGCTGGGGTGGTGAAGAGTCCACAATGTGAGGAGAAGTGTAGATGGTGGCCGGTGCAGAGCCGCAGTGGGGAATGCCTCATGCATGGTCGCCTATAGTGGCGCCGCAATGCGCGCAACCGTGGGGATGGTCGCAGCAATGCTGGTAGACGACTGGGTTTGTGCCATGGTGGTGGATGAGCTAGTCGACGGTGTACACATTCTCCTCTGTTACCATTTTGCATTGAATCAGTAACGAATGCTGCTGGCGTTGGTGTTCAATAAACTTTTCATCCCAACTGATTTGAGCATTGTTCTTCAAGTGTGATTGTGTTTGCTGTAGCGGTTGTATTGGGCTTCTGGGTAGACGTGATGAAGACAATCAGAGATGAATGCATAGATTTGACGGTGTATAACACACAGGTCTTGTCAAATTATGAGTTACACGTTACAACCCTTCTGAGAGATGATTGTGTGCATTATTCTAAATTCAGCCGCTACTTAATGTCCAAATTTCTCGGTCATTTTATCTTAAGCATAATTTTCACTCCCCACTTTTTTCTTTAACTGATCGTTTCATCTGCGCTTAATGGTTGTGATGTAGAATATTTGGCCCATTGTTATTACATCACTTTATTCTGTTTACCGAGAAATTTGTGGCAAAGACTAACAAATTGGATTCGCTAAAAAGGTCTTCTTACGCCTTCCTTATTATTTCTTGCCTTGTAGTACCTTGAAAAACATGCACCTCGATTCGGGTTGACTGAACATCTCTGTCTGGGTTGGTTCTTCCTGAGCATTTGGTTTTATTGCCTTAAAACCCGATTTCCCAGCTATCTACTTTATTGTCTCTTTAGATTTTGTCGTCACAATCGACACAGGTCCAAATTCTCTATCTACCGATCTCGGTTACTCCAATTGCTCCTGGCCCCACTAATGACAGTCGACACAACACAAGAACGGTCTACAATTTTCCCTGCCCCTGCCCATTTTGGGAAATTTTCGTTCACTTCCTCACCAATCCAAAATAAGGACAACCTATTTTTTGTTTTACTACTGAGTAAAAGTTTAGCACAAATTTATGTCTAATTGGCTGAGATTTGTACGAAACTTTTCTTCCAATTTTATGATGTCGCCTCTAATTATGTGCGCCCAATGTTAATTGTTTGCTGCAATGAGCACATTGGAAGGCAGACTAAACCCGATTTTGCACTCATCACCTTCCCGTGCGATGTCAACGGGGTCCTTCAATCCCCTCTTCCAACTCGCAGCATCAGTTTCCCATTATGCAGGCGTCTCCATCATCCCGACCACACCTAACCTTTGCATTCTCTCTCCTGCTAGTCATCTTCGGCATGCACGATCTGCTGACAATGAGCTTTGCCAAAGTTATGTTGAAATCTTCCATCGTGACACGAATTTTGCTCCTTAGATAGCACCGTGTCATATAGCTGCTGTGAATGCATCCGATACTTGTGAAAGGAGAATATTGTGGAACCTAGAGTCTTTGTATCCCCGCATAAGATTCTTAAGGCTTGCAAAGTAGCACTTCACCTTTTTTTATTTATGATTCGCATAATGCTACTTTTCTTTCTGTAGCGTAGATTAACTTGTGAGCAGATCAAATGTTATAAAAAGGAGCGCTAATTCAAGGTTCGCTCCCTCTGACGAGACATCGATTAGAGGTGGGGGTGTTCGTGATGCCAAAAGTCTAAAATTAGAAGAGCAGCAACGTAGGCAACGAAAACTTATCCAGTGATGTCTTGAAGCAGTTGCAAAAGCTCTCGACATTCTTGCTATTAGTGGGTCAGTAGGAACCCACTACTGTCAGCCTGCAGTTTCGTAAGTGTTAGCAGACAGCAGACCACAGAAACAAACAGCTGACCACTGGCGCACACACTACGATAGATAAGAGTGATTGGAAGAGGAGGAGCACGGTACAATATTGCATCCATTGCAGCCAACAGCTCATCTCGCAAAAGATTGCCAGAATGGCGACACCAACTCACATGCCGTTGCCGACAGGCACTACATACAACACCAGTGTGCTGACAGTGGGTGTAAGTCGAGAAGGCTAAAATCGACTGTTGCAGGGAGTCACCAAGACCATCGTCGAACAAAGTACCGAATATTTGTTCCCGATGCCTGTGAATACGCCAAAGTCATTAAGAGGTGCATGTGAGGAGTGGCTTTAAAGCAGTGCTAAATGCCACCTAACAGTTGCCAATGCAAACGTATATCAAAGCTCAAATTCCTTACGCACTTCCTCTGTATGGATATGAGAACGTGAAAACAAGGCAGTGGTTTTGGATCTTACTGTTCATTTTCCGTAGCTTCTTATTTTATCCTAGTTGACGACAGTGAACATGCACTGCTTTACCATTCCTCAGGTCTGAGCTAATATCTGCGGAAGTAAGCATTGATATCTGAGTGAGGAGCTATTTTATGTCGTAGGCACACATGAATTTTTGCGATGATTGCGGGTGTCCAGTACCTCATCGGCTCTTCAGCGTGGTCTTGATTTTTAACACAACCTCACTAACTCATTCGTGTCATCCAGCCGTTCTTTTGGAGTGCTCTCACCTTCATATAGCAGTAAATATTCTCTCCTATCAAGCAAAGCAATGACGATTATGCGAAATTTGTAATTTATTTTGATTTCGCCTCGACTATGGCCATCTTAGACAAAACAGCCAACTGCAAAGTAATACCAACGCTAACCCAAGTTTATGGCTCCAAATTGCGTTGCATATTACTTAAAGCACCTCAATTATAACAAGCCTAAGAAACGTAGGCGAAATCACTTACGCCATTCATCATGAGATGCAGGTGGTGTACGCAAGCAAAGTGAAAACGAAGATGTCTCATGGACCTACCTGATTGTGGGTCGTTCCTATAAAAAATGCTGCGAGTTGAGAGCAAGCTTTGACAATATTGAGCATAGTTCTTCAATTCAGCCACGCATTAAATATTATTGGCCACCGTGTGGGCTGCAGGAAGCGATGAAGTGGGTGGTATGTTGCATTCTGTTATTTGACTCAGATGAGCACGAATAAGCGTTTGACGAGAGTATACTTTCCTCATTAGTTTGGTGTCCTCATGCATCATTTTAAGAAACGGTACAGACATTTTCACGCAATTTGCGGCCCAAAAACCACCTTGTGTTCATCTCTTTTTAGCATCACAACATGCGTAAGAGGTCGACTTTCCTAAAATACAATATCCGCTTGTCGAGAACAGTGGCCACTAATTATAATTTCAGGTGGCTCACACTGGTTACGTTAGGCCAAGATAAGTCTTAGAATGCTCCTTCTTGCTACAATTATTTTTGCGATGTTAGGTGCAAACATTCCGCATTTTTTCAAGGGAACAAGTCTGCTTCTTAGACATGCTTGCCTAACAACGACTTTTCCTCTCGACGGCATCAAAGAGTCAAGTACTGAAAGGTGCTTTCTCCTGGCGTTCGTCAACTGGTGCTACATTGGTTCTATCTTCATTGAACTAAATTGGAATGTTGAAGAATGTAATAGGCTGACTGAAGTGAGAATTGCTTGCTACTACTTCATGACGAGCTTCACACTGATCTCAAATGGAAACATCACACTTAGTGGACTGAGACCCAATTCGACCTACAACGTGGCTGTGGAAGGAATGAGCGTTGTAGGCCTCGTCTTTAGTTGCACCAAATCCATTACAACATCACCCAATGGTAGACTCGGATGCGCGATTTTAACGCACAACCTCCCATTCGATTCCTAAGTACATGCAAATTTTATTGCTGTCTCAGCTACTGATTATTTTTGCGTCGCATTTCATGGTTGCATTATACACACATGTAATGGAATAACGACGGATGGAAGCTGCCACAATCAGCGCATCTACCACAAACGCCATGTAAGCCCGAGCAAATGCTTTAAGGTTTAAGATTGGAGAATTATCACAGCCCATAATATGCGGTTATCGAAAAAATTATATTCCATTACAGACCGCTTGGAAGCACGATATGCGCTGGCCGTCATTCGTTTACCTCCTCCCAACGGTGATGCTAACTCGCATTCTTGATACATTCCGGACAGCAAGCACAAGCAATGTTTTGCTCCCGCAATCCTTCAGATGGGGTGAAGAGGAGCCCGACAACATTGAGATTGGTTGGAATGTTACAGCACTGGGCAAAGATTACGCAGAAGTAATCACTTTAGCTGCACTAAGTGTTTCTATCTCCTACTCTGGGGTGAACCTTTAACAAAGCATTTTCGTAAGCTTGTGCATGCAATTACGTTGTACAAACCAAAAGTTAAAATCATTGTGCCACTTTTTGCATGAAAGCGTAAGAGAATTTGTTGATTCGATTGCTGTGACTCCGTTACAGTGTTTGTTGGATCGCAGTTAATTGTGCGTTACGATGTCTTTATTAGGACATTCATTTTATGCATCATCATTGAGAAACACTGCTACAATCAGCGTATCTGTCGCTATCTCGCGTAGGTTAGTAGCAATTCGAGGAGCTCTTTTTGGGAAAAATCATTACAGCCATAACTTGCGACTACCGAAATATTCTTCTTCTCGCTACAGGCTGTTATGAAGCAAAGAGAATGGCAATGAGACCCGTCTTATTTAGTAACTTCAAGAATAAAAACAAAGAATGCGCCATTTACCTGATTCTCGTCACTTTCGTCCGGATAACCATGACTTGAGTGTGGTCATCCTATGAGATGAATGGAGCAAATGTGCTCATCTTCATCTGATCCCATTTGCGTGCCCTCTTTTCTGTGTTAAGCAAAGGAGATCTAGCTCCTGCAAGTGAGTTTATTTCTCCTGGAACTACAGGTACATATCTCTGGTTACTTTACTTACTTTCCACAAGTCTAGCTACCGCGTACAATGATGGTGAATTTAGGAGCTATTGGCAGTAGTTGGTCCGCCATTTAGGAGCCTGTTGGTGTAATTATCACGTCATATCTAAACGTTAATATGAGGGCTGGCATTTCGGCCCCATCTAGAGAATGACAGGAGCGAGAAGCTTGTCGAGATTAACTCTTTTTCTTTGACTCTTTACGAAATGATAGGAAATGTATTTGTCAAACACGCTTAAGTAGTATTTCTTATATAATCACAAAAATGGGGAATCTGGGACACGAAACCATGAAAATACTGGTAGCAAGCAGGAATATTCTACGAACTTTACGACTTTAAAATGATAGAATCAACTACCGTGTACCACCTGGACCATTAATTGACAGAGTTTTTTCTGCGGCATAAAATTTTGCACCGCAAACAAATATGCGAACTTATTAACATACAAAAATGAAACCCATATACAGTACATGAAGTTCATACGCATGTCCTACCAGGATGCGCTACCTACCAACGACAAGCAAACTTTCATTTTACAGTCGCAATTCACCACCTGATTCCCTTTGCTCCTCACAACAGACATGCCATGCTAATGTACATATTGCAGTGCCGCACCACTACTAATAAGCTAAGCAAAACCATGTACGCAAATTGTCTGCAGTCATGCCATCTGAGCTTGGCAGTTAGTTGGATTCGAGCACAGTGAACCAGTTCACCAGCAAAGGCAAAAAAATTAACTGGTTAGGGTGCTAGCATGCCTTATTTAACAAAACTTGAGTAGCAATTCAGTGGTAGATCAAAAATCAACAGGAAAGGGTAAATTGTGAAATGGTGGATAGAAAGGTAGTCAATGTTTCCACCTAGCGATAGATTATTGGCGTGACTACGGTGTAATCATAAACACAAACAGTAATTAGCTAATAACCACCAGTTTTAAATCTTTACCCTTTGAGATCGTGTGACATGCACATCAAGTCTTAGATCATGACAATGAAAAGTGGGTATAAGAGGGTTTGCAGGCTGCAGGGTGATTTACTGACTACACCGTGGCTTAAAATGGCTCAGGAAGATAGGAAAAGAAATATGGAAAATAGTATTGTTTGTCAAATACTTAGTCGCGCATGCTCATCAGAGTTAAAACATACCTTCTACTACATCGCTTTCCACAGCTCTCACGGCGGTCACCAAAATCACGAGACTAATTTGAAGAACGTTCTTCAACGTCTTGAATGTTTTAAACTCACAAATCACAGCATTTCTTTGCAAACGATCAACGCACAAATCAGCCCATGAGATATCTTGACCTTGATCCACAAATCCGCTTTGATGGAAACGTCGCGTGCATCCCGTGATGGTTTGCATGAGTAAAACTAACATACGCTCTTCAAGCCTGTAATCACTGAGGCGCCCTAAGGCGTAATTTTGGCAAAATCCAATGCGGCTTCACGCCGTGAATACACAGGTTGAGGTCCGTTTTGCGTTAACATTTGCAATTTTGGTCAAGAGGTCCTTAGTAAATGGCATCATCTGGAGAGTGTGTTTTGTCGTTTAGGCAACTAACTTTACTGACAAAATGAGGCGTCCCAGCCGCAAACCAGTATTTAAGTCTACACAAAATTTCTTGATAACCTACTAGAGGCAACAGTTTTCACATAATTTTACTTAATGCGAAACGAGGTTTGTGCTCATTCCCGCTTAACTCATATCATATGCTGCCTCTTTTTAGACAAGCATAAATCGACACATGAATTGTAAATATTTGGGTTTGTATTGCGTCCCCCTAAAGGTGTACTTTACTTAGAGTTAAAACAGGACGTTCGGGCTCGAGAATGATATGCACATCATCGTTTATTCTCAGCAGCTACTCTTCTGAAGGCAAAGCCATGACTCTTACCATCAAACACTTTGCCCTCTGCAGCTGTTTTATTTAGTCTTGCCACAGAAAGCCCAGGTTAATTCGGTAAAAAATATGTTGTGTTCATACAACCTACCTCGACACACTTTGAAGTGACTTTGAAACTGTCATTTGATCCTTTGCAGCTTTCTGTCCCTTGACAATTTAAAAGTATCCACTTGTGCTCAACGTCTTGTACCCTGTTGGTAATTTTTCATCATTAGTCATGTACTGTATACTTATTTCCTGCAACACATTTAAAATTTCTTTAAACCTTCCCTTTCCCAGTTGTCGATTTTGTGTTAATGCGAAAAATTCTTTTTGTAAAATCAGAGATTTCTACGCTGAAACTTCAACACAATGGATCTTTTACCGCTCTTTAAACGTTTTGATAGATACGCTTTCACATCTCGCCATTCTTGGTCGAGTCGTTACTCCACTATGTTACTAAGAGCATTCGATTCCTATCATCTGCTTGTTCTTACCATTTTACGATTTTTTATGAATGTTAAGACCGACAACTAATACAGATGATTGATGATGTAATTTCTTTTATGCTATGACATTCATTGAAGTTTTCTTTCATCCCGTTATATGATCCAACGCAGTCCAGAGCATTCGAAATGCTAAAATAGCTCTCTTGTCACTCGTCAGTGCGAAAACGTTAGGGAAGGCACAGGATAAAAGTCCAAAATCAATGCTATCTCTTGAACAAGGTGTCACATTTAGCCAATTGCACGGGAGAGAGTACCCCTACATTCACGAAACAAGTGGTCTTGTAACATAAAAAAGATAAAGAAAATAGCCATATTCTTTTAATTCATAGCGTTTAAAGCATTTGATTGTGTGTGAGATAAAATAGTCTGTGAATGGCCCCACAGCTTAATCGACATCCAAGCACTCCTTCCTTGGCTTTTTCCATGCTCGTTCTGTATAGCATTGGTGCAGCATTCAATCCCTTTCATCTAGACCTGCTGTTTTGTGAGCTCGTTGACATGAAACTAAGACTTGGAATAATAACAAAGAATCCGATGAGGTTAAATTGAATTCAGATTCGAGTTTATCCCACTAATCAAGCCCTACTGAGTTTTATTCCGCAAATGTTGAAACTAATGGCTGAACCAGACAGTTGGTGATGTGCTTTTGTTTGCATTACAGCATTCTTTCAAGTTTCTTTCAACCCGTCTTTTGATTTTATCACAGTTTGCAGCTCCGGGTAAACAATACCAGCTCTTCTGTCACTCATTACGACAAAAACATTGCGATAGGCTCAAAGTATAAACTGTTATCATTTTGTAAAATAGACGTAAAGATTTTTGCTGCATGTGGATTGAAGAGGTATCCAACGCTGAAATTTAAATCCAGTTAATGGTAACTGGCAGTGGTAATATATATGACAAGCAGACAAGGGACAATCACTGAAACTAAAATCAAATGCCTTAATGTGTAAGGAAATTATTAAATTGCCACTTTCTCCTTTCCATCACAGTGAAATAGTTTACCTTAAAACTTTATTCAGACCGTTGTTGATGTGACAGTTACCATTTTTATTGCTAGTGCGTGATCTGCGGAAACACTTTAACCTTTGCTTTTTTGATCTTAGCGTAATGGATGTCAATCCACATTCTTCGTTGAGGCTGTAACGATTCCATTGCTTATTTCCACCAATAAATGCGATTGTCCAACATCCCTATCTTCTAAACATCCGGATCATCGTCTTCTAATCATCTGCGTCATGGACGTCTCAACTCTGAATAGATGTGATGACTAGTAATGTCAAGTCCATGTTTAGTAGTGTATGCGCTTACATTTTGAAGAAAAGCACTGCACAAGCCTCAGAGGGTAGTCACAGACTATTGCAACTGCTTCTTTATTTTCTTATTATATTCTTCTATAGTAGCTTGCAATGCGTTTCAGAACACTTGCGCAGTAACATTGGGAGCGGATTATTCTCCTGAGGACATACTTAGCGCCCCTTATCAAGCCTTCTTAAGAGAGGTTTGGAGAGAATCAGTAACGACAAACAAGAAAAGAACTGTATCGCATTGCTTTTCATCCGGATAAACAAAACTTAATTAACGTAAATTGCTCTTAAAAAAGACACCTTTTGTAGTCAATGAATCTTGGATATTTGCTTATGTATGTAGTTCACCGTGCCAGATTGCCCCTTAAAGTCATATTGGAAAAACTGAATCAGTAGCGCATGCCTTTAGGGTGACTGCCCTTACTCCAAGGAGCCACTACAACAGTTCATGAAACGATCGTATTCAACTAGCGTTAGTGATGTGACATAACGCTCAATTTTAGTAATTATCTGGACCTGGAGATCAGTGTGGTAATTAGCAGTAGAAAATGGAGTGCTTTTTAGTCAAACAACTCCGTTTTAATACTATTCGACTTGCACCCTAGACAAAAGCACACCGTTTGCTTTGCTAATTAAGCTGAGATATACTTCGCCGTTGGTTGTGGCAAAAGTAGTCTTAGAATTAGAGATGGTGCCAGTCTCACTTAAAAATCTGGGCACCAAATATCCACAGATGCAAGAATATAGCTGTATCTTTGAGTTCTAACACAGATAGGCTGCACTTGACTCCTGTATGAGTAGCTGTGGTTTTGATACAAAGGTGGTATTACATCAATTTGGGCAAAAATTGCGATTGCCACGGTTACTATACGCTGCCATTCTGCAACTAGGGAGGATCAAGGGTGTGCCGTCGTGGCGAACCTCGTGATCATGCCTTATGGCATACATAGATGAGTCTGAACATGTAGCGGAAGACTTTCATTCACAATTATTACAAGCTAGGTCCTAATGAGCACATTCGTTTGCTTGTGCAAAGTTAATGAAATGCAAAGTATTTCCTTTATTAAAAGCAAAACATTCACTATCGTGGGCTAGACACTACCTAATGGGAAAAAAGGAGGAGAATTTAAGCGAAAACAAGCCTTTATTAAATGCCTTAGAACGGATTTGCAAGTTGGAGATGTAACAACGTTATAAGCATTGAATTTAGCCCAGCGACTGCTGGTTAGGTCCTCAAAGCGTAGCACGACTTCTCTAGCTGCATTCAGTGAGGAAACACTTAAAGCCGTGAGTTGATGTTCAACTAAAACTCAACTGAAAGTGCTACCACCCCTCTTGCCTGCGTCGAATGAGGCCCAAATCACATTTTTTAAGGCATAGCATATAATATAAAAAATATTTACTTTGCATATTGGTTTCACAGACGATTAGTTGTAAAGTGAATGGAAAAGCACTCTCCAAGCATATCAGGAGGCTAGAAAACGTCCAGCTAAACGTAATTTCTCCCCAAGCTTAAGCCTTTGCAGTTCGACGCGATCTCGCAATTCGCCTTTTGGAAGGTTCTTGCACTACGCAGACGTATTTTGCTCGATACGAGGCTTTAGTTAATCTACACCAGACTGATATCCAAAAGACAGAAGCCTTGACGAAGCCGTAAATAATGAGGCCAATTAATCCAGGGAAGAAAAGTGAGCACAAAAGTCCTGAGGGAGCATTAGCGAAGGCGGCAATACTCGAGCAAATCAGCCAGCTTATGAGGAGCAGCGCGAAGGTTTCAAAGGCGTAGAAATCCCACTGGAAGGAAAAATTACCATTGGTCACCTTCTACGAAAACGGCCCGATCGTGTAGATTGCGCTAATGGTGCATGGGTGCATGGCGGATGGTTTTCATCAAAACAGAAGGACGTATGACTATTGGCTACTCTGCAAGAAATTGTTTGAAACATAGATTCACTGATGAAAGAGTACGCTGTCTAATATGTATGCTCAAGGCACCCCCTTACTTTCCGGAGCCATATTTCTTCGTTCTGCCTGGCCTGTCTGCGCACGCTATACCTGAAATGGCACAGCTCACATTTCCTCGACCGACTAACTTTAGTCCAGTGTTGATTACACCAATGATGGACATATTTCATGCTTCCGTCACACAGGCACGGCGCAATTAACTGTCCGCGAGAGTCCGAATCCCGATCATTCGTAGTTTTACCTGGTTCATAGCATATTCGGCAAAAAGGAGCAGCATAAGCAGAAATGTCGTGCGGAGATCCAGTTCTTTGCATGTTTTTAGTTCTGCGCGACATTAGGCAGATAGACGAGAAGAGGTGATAAAATAGGTAGAGAAGAATGACTGAGACGTGTCGTCGCCTGCAACGGAACCTCGAATGAAGCGACGCACGATATGCTAAACTGATCACCCACTAATCAGTTGAATCCTGTTGATCACTTTTCTTCCTTCAGGTTTTTCTCTAATTTCGGTCCTCTGTTACAAAGGTTTCTAAATGTAAAGGAATCTCATGCTGATCAAATCTTATATCTTTATCATCTACAAAGCTCACCACCTCGCATTAAGTTGGCTCAAAGCCTTCCCTTTGTAAGCGTTAAAGGAGCGACTACCCAAGTTTACAAACCATTTTTCCTTCGTATAACTTCAGCTATCCTTACCTCCACTTCATTGAGATGACAATGAGGCAACAGTAAAATGGAAGTTTATTAGGACTTAATGTGCTTTGCTAAGCGGTTGCAGATAAATCAACCTAAAGCCATAAGCGGTTTAGTAAGATCGCGAAATCGGAGACGTGGTCACTGTCAGCCAAAATGCCCCATGTTTGACATGTGGACTTGTAAGGTGTCATTTTCTGTGTGCTGCATTAATCGTGGAATAAAATGTGTGATGGACTAAACATGTGTCTTCACTATTCTCTCAGACGGCTTGTATTATTAGTAGGCAGGCATATGCAACGCTACGACTAATTTTTATGTAAGTATTAAATTTCGAAAATCTAATGCCAATGTAACATTAATTTGGGTCGAATAATTATTGAAAATAAACTAAAAACCATATAAAACCACTTGACCTTACAATTGATTCATTTAGCCAAAACGATATTAAATATGCTGCTGTCAGCCCGTGGTGCTTAATGGTACCATCGCCTCAAGTGTTTGGTAGCTATACACGGTAATGAGATCCAAAATTGTAGGTCTCTTCGAAATTGAGTCCAAATTAGTGTTTTGAGTCTTGTTCACAACTATCACTTGTAATGCGTAAATGGACTCAGCAATGTGAGAGATGCTAAATATGATGCCCCGTCCTACAAAGAAGGGAAAATGCTAATTAGAGCAAAGAGGTATTCTTGCACGAATACCATACTAGCTCATGAATGACAGTCGTTCATAAAGCAATGGAGCGAAAGGTAGACCGATTAGTTGATTTGGTAGAGAATCAAACACATGATTAATCGGGGATCAAAGGATTGAGGCCATAAGTTTCTAAGTTAATAAATATTTGGATGATGAATCGGTTCTCATGTGAATAACCAGAATACTTAATTATCGACGTATGATTTTGATGTTTGTTTGTTCATTGCAATAGGGATTGATTAAATAGTGCAAAATAAGCTTGATTAGTGCTCAAACATAAGATGCCGCAAACACTATTTTGAAAAGGAGAATCCACCCCTCAAAAATAGAAAGGCCATCACTCTAGCGTTTTGTCGATTCCTGGGCGCACATAGGATATGACGAAGCTGATGAGCCAAATCTGGTCCCACCTAGCAAACGCTAACTTCAAATAATTAATGCTTCATTTCGCATTTGGCGAAGTCTTGATCAAGCAGGGCCAAACAAGTTGTGATCACATACAAACCTGTCGCACATATCAACGATGGTCTTCTTAAGCTAAGTTCATTAACAATGGAAACCAAGCTGCTCAAAAGTTAACACCCATTCCATAGCTGGTGTCGGCGGCGGTGTACCTGGCGGTAGCGTCCACACTAAACGACTTCTAGGCATGATGAAATTAAGAGGTTGCTGGATTCTGATTCATTTTGCTTTAGGCTTTTCTGTCAAATCCTCTCCTTTCACATAGTCATCAATCCGAAACGCCTTGTGGCAGATTCTATTCTGGCAACCTGATTATTGCTGATGTCGGTAGAGGTGTGAAGAAATGAGCACCTTCCTTTTATTAACATAATAGCCACGGCGTCCATCGCAACCCACACCACAAAGAAAAGGCTCAAATAAGAGCCAAAATATGAATGAAAAAGGGTATATGATGGACAGACGAAAGCAAGGGAACGACGAAGCACGTCAAGCTGCAGGCCATCATTGCGGTAATTCGTGTGAGGATGTAACCTAATCGATTACTTTGACACTTGGAAATCAGCTGCTGGTCATTTTCAGATTGCACGTACAAAGCATGCAATTGGGAGGAAGTGAATGTTGCCGTCACAACGGAAGCAAACTCAACACTTATTTCTCATTGCATTTCCATTGCAAACCTGAGAATTGTAGCGCGAACTCCCGGGGAATAACACCAGCGATAGCTGTTGCCAACTGCAGCGGATGCACACGTAATGCATCACATCCTGACTGTGACTTCTGATGGCACAAGATCCTTGGGCATACCTCTGCTAATGGCCGCCGCAGCCATACAAAGGCCATTATGCCTACAAATTACCTATTTCCTACATAGTTATTAAGAAGGTAAATGATTTAATAGCATTTTAATGCGATGATGCAAGCAAATTTTAGGAGGAAGGAGGATATCATTAGGTGATGAGATTTGATTAGAAGGTTAGAAGTATGACAACGAGAAATTAGGCACCAGACAGCTCCATACTGAGCATCAATTCAGTAGCGTTGACATTCCACTCCAAAGTGCGGTCGCGAAGACTGTCAGCTGTGAAAGCAGGCTATGCGTAACAGGTGTGAATAAAAAGCATTAACAGTCCTGTTAAATATCATTTTCTCGTCCATTTAACTCGTGTCACGGAGCCAGGCACGTGTTCTCAGTCTTTAGATTATTTTTTGTCCGTCAAACTAATGAACGTTATTTTTGTTCATTACATTTTTATTAGTAATGAATGGTTTTTAAGAAAATTGTTGTCAAAGCTTATGGGATGTTTCCATTCCTAAGATTTTGACTTTTGCAAGATGGAACACGTTAGACCATGTTGGATGTCTCATCAATTGTGCCACTTTCTTTGTGTTATCTGAAATTGACAAAGCGTCAACCTGTAAGCATTGTAGGCATGTGAGGAGAAGAGGTGATCCCTTGAGGCTATTGTTTTCAATTCACGTTGAGAGCTCGTACATCATAAGCGTTGGGCCTTGAGGTTTAACATTATTGTAAAGCGATCGAAAGGTTAATCTGTTTCAACCGTGGGTATAGCCAAATTTAATCAGCTCTTGACGATGCATTATGCTTGCATCTGATTCGCCTCCACCCAAAGTCAAATAGGATGGAGAGTTGGCCCAGACCATTGATATACCCCTTTCTGACGAGCTGTCTTCGAAATTTAAAGGCATCGGAGAAAAGAATGGCTTGGCTGCCAGCACTACTTGAGTGGAAGCCAACACTGGTATCTTGTTGGATTGTTGGTAAAAATTCGGACAGTAGCAATAAAGGAATTGCATTATTCAAGATTATGAGGCAGTGAAAGAGGTCTCTTACGCCGACATTTGTGACTGGGGTGTGTTTTGCAGTGGAAGAGGATTACATCTACTACAACCATGATGTTTCGTTGGTCGCATGGAGGTGAGTTTGTGGCGTTTAATAACCAGAGGACGAGGGAGGTGAAATTATCCGTGAGCACCCATCTGATTGTTTGAAAGTGAAATAGTCAGTGCTTGTTGCTTACTGCTTGCTAGTTGACAGTAAAATTGCGCTAGTGGGCTGAGATAATGTGTTAGTTGTTTTATGCATGCACTGAGTGTAGATGATGGGTGTACCAATAGGTTCTTTGCTGTTCACCATCCCTGGAGTTATAAACAAGGAAAAAATTGTGTTCACGGAATCGCTATTTTATTGGGTTTTAAATATTTTGTAGAATGTCAGTGTTGGACTCGCAGCTACCCCACCGCATAAGTTCGCGATTGCATTATCATGACATTTGTGGTATGGAGGCAGATGTGTAGGTGGAAAACATTGACACAACCCTTCCCACCGGCTATGGGGAGCGAAATTATCCCATCTGCATTCGTCACCGCTGCTCACTCTACTATGATATTTGGGTGTGGACGTTTGACCACTTGAACTAGGTGTTAATGGAAGAGGAGCAGACGACAGATCAGCAAGGATTCTTAAATCTATTCACCATGTACGATTGGCTAATAGGAACACATTTGCGTGATTATGCACATGCATTAATAAAGAGTCTAATTACTCACTTTCCAACCCCCATTAACACACCTATCCACTAATACTGATAGACGAGATGTTGCTCAAATTGCCTATTGTAAGCATACAGTTGAATTCTACAGATTCTAAGGATACTTTGGCAGCCAAGTGAGTCTTTTTTTCGACAAGTTCAAGCGGGTAAATCTTTGACGCAATTTGAGCTGAATCGTATTTGTCGCATCTGTTCCTTCGCACACATTCAAAAGGTCAGGATTAATCGTGTCTGCATTATTTCATACTGCCATCCTATTACAGCCTTCGGATGCGGTTGTTTGAGCACTGCATCCAAAAGTTTCCCGCAATGAGAGCCCAAGAAAAGATTTGCCTATTTTGATAGTACCATATTAAAATGTTCCACTGTCTTTCCTTGTTGACTAAATAAGACTTGTAATAGGGTAGAGTAAACTAGTCTAAGCTGGTTAAGCGTCACCGGTTACCATAGCTTAGCCCAGCGTAACAGAATGAATGCGACGTAATGTGGACGAAGCGAAACAACGAGAAAAGAGGGTGTGGATTTCTCAGCTGTTTAAAATGTCACTGACATGCAACACAACCCTTATGTCACTGCCAAACCAACCAGCCAACTACCCCAAGCTCAGCAAATCAGATCATGTTAAACCTGTTTCTAGCCATGATAGCACAAAATGGCTTCAAGAGTTAGCCTTATTAAAACATTGAGACAACCTTCTCTTAGAAATATTAGTTACCGTGAGTAATCGTTTCCTTTCAAGTGCATCGCCACCCTCAAAGTATATTCAGTTTCATGTCCTCTGAACTTAACTCTAGCAATCAACATGTCATTGTGCAATTTTCTGTCCCCATTCCCCCTCCCATTAGCACATTAAGTAGGCTAAGTCGGTTGCAATTACTGCCTCCGATCTTAGCATTTTTCGTCTATATTACTCCCGCATCCTTTAAATTCACTTTGGGTGGCACCACATCGTTCCCTTTGTGAAGTCTTTCATACGAATCAAGCCACTTATCCACTTAAGTGAAAATAGCACTGAATTGGCCACTAGTTACCCAGTTAAATGCCTTACCTTCTAACACGCCTTTCCCCCGTACGACAATAATAAACTATGTTCACTCAACCAACACTCAAACTTCTTAGCGAAGTAACAGCGCACCAAGGCCTTGACCCCATGCAAAAGCTCGTTATTGAAGAGCGTGACAGACTTTAATCAGATTCACTCGAGTACATAGTTTTATCACTTCTTATTCACAACGAGTGCAATGTCCGATGTAAGAAAAATTGCAGTAGTTCCGTGGCATTCATCGGACAGATTGTGCAGTCGTAGCAGTCAAGCTCAATTAAATTACACATGCGACTGAATTAATTATATGCGCAATTGATGCTTGGCATTTAGAAAACTTATAGTGAATTCTTTTGTATGCACTGCACACAGTACTCCGCACACCCTTTAACGCATAGGTTCAGCATTACGGGAAAATGAGTATCAATGTGCATGGGTTTGCGGCCTTGGTTCTGTTCCTGTAAAAGCAAGGAAAAGAAGAGTTACTAAGATTTTACTTGCTTCTTATGGTATCAAATTGATATACAAGCATTTTGAAGAGGACTTCACGAAGACTGTGGTGAAAGCAGCCGATTGTGATGCTTGTTCAGCCTAGTGCATGTCCTAATGTGTTAACTCACGATGGTGAAAATGAGCCATGTTGACACGGCATACCTTCACCTCCGGACTGCTAGACCCACTTCATCGCACTTTACTAGTCTACATTTCGCCCATTTCAAGTCATCAACCTACTTCGCGACCCATTTGTGTAATCCTATGCAACGAGATCGCTTCGCTTCTTATGGCTTTGCACTGTCCTTCATTGCGTGAAGTGGGATTAATTTCACCGCATTAAGTCATGCAATGCTAAAATGATACACAATGCAGCAATAGTCCCATTGTAGTTTGCCTATCGTATCATCGCGTATCTCACTGCAATTCTTTCGCTGCATTCCCATCTGCCGTCCACCCAGTGAGAGCACCTAAATGCCAGTGGGAAGCAATAAAAAGACGAATTAAATAATGTTCAAGATTAATGGTGATAAAGGATGAAATGGGCAAGATTTATCGTTTTCAAGTAGTTTTTCGTGTCCAAAGAATTTGACAATGGATGGAGAAGACCAAAACAAATTCGAATCTTCTCCTTAGCATCTGCAGCTGCCAATAGTCCAAAGCATGTGGCATCTCTTTCAATCGCAGCACGTGCTCTAGGATATTTTTCCTTCCTGATGCTACGTTGGGTGCAAAAGTATCTGTTGACACCCCCTACGTACAATAAACATTTCAAATATTGACGTGCTACCTAAAGGATGTCACTGGCGCAATAGTTGCAGTGCTTTTTGATCATGTAGAGCAGGACATCTTTAATCGCAAGACAACTCTATAGGTTATCTAATTGTTGTGATAAGCTAGCGCTTGTCTCTCTCATCTACCTCACGGCGGGTTGGCTGTTGCGAGACCGGTTATCACCATAATGCCATTTTCAAAACTTTATGCGGCTGTAAATTTTATTGATGTCTAAGGCAGATTATCATTTTCCTTGTGAATTATAGAAGCGGTAATTAAAAAGGCACTGTAACAGGTCGAGATGCAAGAAAGAATATGTGTTTCCATCAGCAGGAGCCCAACGAAAGTGTAAATCACAATTTTTGTGCTAATCACCGGGTTAAACCGCATCCCCTTTGCTAAGGTATTTTTCCTCCTGAAGGGCTAATGCACGTACTTCAAATTTAATAAGGCTATTATTTTTATAACGGTTCACCTTTTTTTTATAAAAACATAGTTAAATTCATTGCTATTATGGTCCAGTCTATGAGTGTTTGCAACTTATTCAGAAACTTTTGTTGCTAAACAATTAGTCAGCCATCTAACATGTCGTGTGAGAGAGCCAAAAGGTATCGAGGAAAACGATGCTGCTATTGCTTGCAGCTTTACTTCTCCTATGACTTCCTCACGTCACAGGGTAAATCTGTATTAACTTTTAAGTCAGTTTCTTTTAATCATGGAGTTAGCTGAAATCGAACAGGTTGAGGAGTATGGCAGGTTCATGCTCAGTGGCAACCCTACACTTTGTTTGACCCTATCTGTCCGCGATATCGCCTTTGGTAAAGTAAAGCATAAAAAATCCCAAGTCATGCGTATTAGTTTTGGCCAGGTTTGGCTCACCAGCTTTGTCACTTTTCATGTGCCACGAGGAATCGGCAAGACGTTAACGCAAGAGCTTAGCTATTCTCCTTAGCTACCCTTTTCCAAAGCTTTGGTATCTGTGCTGCTCAAAAAAGACATTGCAGTGCAAGGAAGCGCTATAGT
>JADWOT020001799.1:0-49000 GCA_036345935.2 Taenia hydatigena
AGGTGTAATGGGTAAGGATGGTAAGTAGATGAGTCTAGCTTCAACGGTGTCTATCACATGCTTTACAAAACTTGCTCGACCCAATCTAGCGCTTTTCGATGGCAACATATTTGCGTAATGGCTTGGCAACTCGCAATGTGTGCAAGTATATCTAAGGCGTTCATGAGTATGGCTGCGGCATTCTAAAGGGCACTACAAGTGTCACCCGCGATTTTATCGGTAGCGAAACAGGTTGTTTGGCTTTGATGCCTTACAGAGGAAATCGGGTGCTTTTTGTAAAATTTATGACGATTCGGGCGTATAACAGAACATTAGCATTAAGCATTATGTGCTAAGAAAGTGCTGGGCACTGTTCAGATTTCTCTCCCTGCACAGACTTCTAACGATGCGTAGTGTTGATTCTTTAACCCATGACTTGTCAACGTCTAGAAGGTGTTTGCTCGAGCCAATCTACGGTAACGCGCATTTCGAAGGCGACCTGTTCTACTCCCTTTAAACGTAAAAAGGATGCGTTGAAGTGAGGTGGAGCACAAGAAGTGAGTAAAGGTGGCATAGTTACGCGACGATTTGAGCCAGCAGCGACCAGAACATTAGCTTTATTTGTGTCTCCCAAATATGCGAGAAGAGGTGTTTAGCTCAGTAACTCGTGCGACTGGCCAAGTCGGATCGACAACTTCTCCATGTAGAAATGCAGAAGAGGTAGAGATGCAGATCAGGAGGAAGGAGGCTACTTTATCCTAATCTGTTCTCCACTCGTCAGCACGAGAAGCTGCAATCCTCTTAGAGCATTAAGTGAATGCTCATTGATGCCATGTTAACAGAACAACGAGTTCCCCCAAATCCACGACTTCGACCATCACCTTGATTTCACCATTTACTTGACCACCAATCACCAATCACTGGGCCACCTCTATTTATAATCAGGGTGTTTGCCTGACTTTGATGCACTGAGGGCGCTGATTAAGCGCACAGAAGCTAGAGAACTAATCCATGCGACGAAATTGGATTGATGTTGATGGCCGGATGCATGGACGCCACAACTGACAGCATATTCCGAAGTACAGAACAAAGTCGCAATCCGAAATGCTTTTTATGAGACTAAGTACATGGTCTGCTTGGAGAAAGAAAATCAAAGAAACAGCACCACACTGAATAGACTCAACACACATTGAAGTGATTTAAAATTGAATGCTAGCGATCACCCTTATTAGCCTGCAACAATTTTGTTTCAGATTGAATTTAAACTGAGAAATTGCTAAAATTTAATCTACACAAAGGTTAATGCAGTCCTCTTGGATGGACATGCCGCTGACTGCTTGAATCTGAGCACGAGCATCCCATACGAGTCTAATGCATCGTTATTCCTATGTTTTTATGCCTGGGCACACAGATGAGGGCAGTGAACGACACTAGTTGATAAGGGCTAGTGTTGGATTGGTGGCAAGAGGTAGTGAGTTGCCCGGTGCAGTGGCAAAGGATGCAAACCTGAGGGGAGGAAACAAAGGAGGCGGGGATGGAGGTGAGGTACCCATTGTGATCAGAGTTACCTATTTTTACAAGCGGCGTAGGTGAATCGGCCATCAAAAGTGTAACATTCTAGCGCACATCTTCTTAAGCGCATCCATTCGGTGTATTGGATTTCATCACTCATTTCGTTTAATAAAAACACATCTTTGGCCATGTTAGCACGGAAAGAATTGTGTCAAATTGCTGCGCAAGAGATGATTCTGCCCTGATCAAGATGCAACCAGTGATTGGCTTGACGTGAAGGATTGTTCGGCATTTGGCTCTTGTGGTTCATGCACTTGTTTGATAAGGGTCGTTGAAGCCGAATAGATGCAACAATGGGATAGCAACCACTTTATCAGTGCTTCTGGAGGGCAGGTTGCAAGTGCATGTGTAAACAACAGCAAGAGTTGGGCATGTAGCCGATTGCTTCAATTCAACCGTTGGACAACAGGAAACACAGGCATCTTGTTGCACTTCTTAAGTGATAAATCTGTCACACAATACCGAATTCGTTAGTGCGCACTCCAACTCGCGCCCGGCTGTCTGTCTTGAAGTGACTTCCTCCCTCTAGTTAGCACTCTTGTTCTCTGAAGGAAAAGGTACCACTTCCAACGTTCTTCACATTGTTGAGTACATTCGTGCTTTACAACTGGCAATTTAAAATGAGACACAAGAACACTAACTTTGGCTCAAGTACGTATAAACTTCAATTAATGGACCTCATTACATGCAATGTAGCAAAGTTGTTATCGCGATCATACACTTGAGGCGGTGACACCGTCAAACATCGCAGGTCTACATCAGCACACTTACTATTTCGACTGCAGAATATAGCATTAATAAGGCGGTGCAGTTTCTTATAGCTTTGTGGTTCAATATCACTAGTTTTATGAAGTTAATTAATGATACACTGGCAACAGCTTTACTAACTGCAGCATTTACTCAGAATGTTAGCCGTAGCAATGCATACGCGTATGTTCCGATAAAACAAGCCGCCCGCGTGACTAGTGAAACCCATGTATTATCCACCACTCATTTTATATCACAACTAATGTAGCACATGCCAAATGACACCTTCCAAACCCACATGCTGTGAGGGTAACACAGAAGAACATGAGGTCATTGTGGCTGACAAACAGATAGACTGGCGGTCAGTTAGTGTGACTAGACTAGACCTTGAAGATGCCCAAGGCCATGCAAAAAAGTGCAGTTTAAAAGGCTGAGGTGATTGGAACGCGAAGCTTCACAAATGCAACCATCTGTGCTATTCGTTAGCTGGATATACTGCAGAAGTTCTCCTTCGTATATACTTAAGCTAGCTCTCATCATTAATCAATGGAGAACAGTAAAAAACTGCCTGCACTGGACTAGTTAATGCTAGGTCTTCACATCAGTCAAGTTAAGGACCACATCTCCGAATGGCAAATTAGCCGTCAAGTCTAACAGGAAAGAGGAAAATAAACTTGTACTGTTACCATTGAAACAGCTACATTGATTACAAGACCGCGTATGAGGGAACTAATTACATTTGGAGAATAAGTAGCTGTCACTAAACTAGTGTTATGCTCTCGTAAGCTAAAGAAGCATGCAAATGAGTGGACCGAGCACACTGTCGCCTTCATTCAACTTCGAAAAAGCGCTCTTAATCAGCACGTCTTCCACCTCATTGAGGATCCGCGTAGCATTTGATTATTGCGCATTGACAGTCTTCAGCTTCCGTGGTTCCAAGTCGACCGATACATTTGGAGAATCAGACGCCAATTCACGCAGAGCAGCCAGCTTCTTCGAACCCATCAACTTCAATACATAATCAATGGGGAGTATTTTCGACTGCGTCATTTTAAGCTCCTCGTCCGTAACGATAGACACCTCAGTGGCACCTGTTATTGGTGCGTCGATTTCATCGCAGAAGTTGCAATCGAATTTGCTGCCTCTTTTGTCACTCCCTTTTTCTTTCCAGGCAAAAGTGTTTATATTTTCAGAGGAGCAGGTGTGGTTGGCAGTGGAGGCGCATGTTTTGCAAGAGGGGGCAATTTTGCTGCGAGAGCTTGCAGTACCTCGGGATCCACGGCTTGCAGGTATTTGGAGATGTTGGGCAGTTTGTCAAAAACGACTTCCAGTGTGTTGGGATTCTTCTTCGACAAAATTTCACCAAACTCAGGAACATGTGCGGAGACGTACTGAAGAGTCTTATTGTTCACATTGACCAGAAGGCCGTGAAGGCTTTGATGGTTCTTGATTATGTACTGAACAAAGTTCGGATCTGCATTCAACAAGGCATTGGCATGATGAATGGGAATACTTGGCACTGATGAGAAAATTGCCAGTGTAACGTTGAGATCAGCGGTCTTTACCGAACTGGGCTTTTTATGTGGAAGGCTTTGGAGTCGTAGCCTTAGGCTTCCTAGTAACTTGCTTCCGCTTAGGCCCGGAGCCAAATAACATGCAGATAATGCCAGGAGCAGTTAAGATGATTGATTTGAGAAGTACTGGATCCATACTTGCCAGGATATTTTTGATTTTCGGCAGTCCAACAATCATTGACTGGGATGTATATGGGTCTAAATTGTAAGCACGTTTACGTTGATTGACAATTCCAAACGTGAATCAACTTCTCATATCGGTAGACCCAGCGTTGATGTACGTACCAGGGAGTGGTAGTTTAGCTTACATTTTGGACCCATATGCATTCCAATCAACGGTTGTTGGAATGCCGAACATCAGAGATATCCTGGCTAGTATAGACCTAGTACTTCTGCAGTCAATCATCGTAACTTCTCCTGGCATTAACAGCATGATGTTTGGCTCTGTGCCTAAGCGAAAGCAGGTTACTAGGAAGCCTAAGCTACAACTTTAAAGCCTTCCACAAAGAAGCTCGATCCGGAAAAGGCCACTAATTCCAACGTTGTATAATGTCAGACATGACCGATGCTGTCGGTGTGGTGAGTAGCAATCATATTATTGCTTGTTCCTTCTTCCCACAGACTAGCCTTCATAATTGACACTGGTCGACAGATTGACGACTTGTTAAACGAGGTCTTAGGGGAGAGCGAAGTGGGATGGGATTCCTGCGACAGTTTTAGTCCTTCCACTCTTTTTTGGTTTCGCCTTTGGAACGCTCTAAAAAATGTAATGCTTTGCTTTCTAAAAGACGTGCTAAAGCGCGCACATAGACAAGTTGGACTACTAAATCTGCACATTACAAACTTAGCTGAATGACGGCCGTAAAGAGGCAATGAGATAATGACCACAGATTATTTAAAGTCATCGGATTTTTGTCTACATGCACACAAGGCGAAGTGCACTCACCAATTCCAGCAGGCATCGATGCATGCGCAGGGACTGCTTAGCAAACCTCATTTCATTACACGAGTAAGAAGAATCATGCGTGGAAATGGTCGCCATGTTCGAAGGAGTAGAGATTTCTTAAGAAACCCAAAGCAAAGTGGTTAAATACTCTGAGCGGACGTATAATCAGCATTTGATTAAATGTCAGCAGAGTTCATCAGAGTTGCAATTGGATCAACACCGACTGCTCATTGGGCAATCATTGAGAGCGATGCTGTAAGACTGTTCACGCTCTGGAATCGGGACGAGCACAACTAACACACACTCCATCTTAGCGGTTGGCATTCAAAAAGCGCAAATACATTGGCACCAACACAACCTCTGCTGCATTTCGTTACCACCTTCCTCTTTGTTAATAGTCTTCATGATCGGTCACTGCAAATCTTGCAATGAAGGCTAATTGTTTAAAAAGAATGGACGTTTGGTCGATTGTGTACGGGACAGGTGAGGAGACGCTAAAACCTTTCTGTACAGATTAATATGGTATGAGTAAATATGAACGTGATGCTATGACTTCCTCCAATAAAATAGGCAAACTGATGCGTTTGGATGTTTATGAGTGTTTACTGATGGATGAATGACTGGATGGATGAGCCGTAAATAAAGGCAGTAATTTAAGTGTAGAATTGACCCTTTTAGAGGTAAAGCGAAGAAATATTGGATTAAGAAAATGGGAACGGATCTCAAATGCATGCAGTTATCGAAGTCACAACATCCACAAGCACGTCGCTGTCATCACCATACAATAACTAATGAGGCTTTACGAATTGGGACTTGATCTTAGGCTGTCTGGACTAAAGTGCTGATTACACAAACTATTCAGGCTCAGGAGACAGAGAA
This sequence comes from Taenia hydatigena, assembly GCA_036345935.2. Taxonomy (NCBI): domain Eukaryota; kingdom Metazoa; phylum Platyhelminthes; class Cestoda; order Cyclophyllidea; family Taeniidae; genus Taenia; species Taenia hydatigena. Next base: position 5,698 of record JADWOT020001799.1, read on the forward strand.
GAACAGTCATGTCAATCAGAGGTGTGCAGTGGTTAGTTTGACCTTATTTGATTCCTGTTCCATTGTAGGCAAGAGTAAACGCTGTCGGATATGTATTCCCTTGGGAAACAACTGTTCCCTGCAAGACATCACCGGCATCCACTGAGCCACCAACATTTGATTACATTCTTGCGTGTGGCTTCACCACCCTGCTTAGCAGTCGAGTGACTTCCTGTGCTCTCATCGCGACGAAGAACGGGAAGAGCAACAGATATGCGTGATAGAGCACAACAAAGACTGGTATGCAGTCACTTGCTTGAAGGAGCGCAATCAAATCATGGCAAGCAGACTACCTAGCATAGTCTAGTTTTGTGAGAAGTTTATTGTTAAGCAAGTTGGATTTAAAACAATTCAACCGCTGTTAAAAAGACAGTGAATTTCTGAAATAGAACTTTAACAGATCGAGCATGCATAGATGTTGAATTGGTCGTGGGATATGTCTTAGATGACGTCAATGAGCTATAAAAAGAGAGTACTAGGCCTGGTATTCCTAAATGCACTGATCGCTAAATTTCTTTTACGCTTAAAGGTGATGAATGCTTATCTCTTGCATACAGTCCTCTAGTTCGATCACCTAAAACACTGGTTTTACTTAAATTTGCTAGTAGTGTGGTGTTAAAATAAAATCTTTAAACGACAATATTTTGAGTAAATAATCCACCACTTGATCAATTGGCTCGCAAGTTTTGCTGTAGATACGAGTACTTAATAGCTAATTCAAATGATGGCAGTCCCACTATCAGTTGATCCAAGTGCGGCTTATCTGGATTTCTGCCTTGGCAAGATTTCTTGTTTTCTCAAATTACTTCATAAAAGGAAAATGCAACATCAGCTACGTAAGCAAACTTTAGTTGGTAAAGTCTCCACTTCCAAAACTTTTCCTGTCATTTGTGCGTCTTTAGACTAAGATTGAAGGTCGCGTCTTCAAACATCACAAAATGCAGTGAAACCAAATTTTAGTAAAGAACTGTCAATAAGACGTGCGAAAGTATTGTCGCGCATGCAAAGGGGTAAATCAATTGAATAATTCCTGAGGCAGCATACGAATTTTATTCCAGTTTTAGCGCGTAAGGGCGTGCTAAAATTAAAAACTACTAATAATAAAGTAAGAAGTGACGGGAAAACAGAGCACAAATTGGACGCCCGTCAGTGCTCGCATTGTAAGATTATCATGGAGGCGGAGATCCTGTAGAAAGGTTAAAATAGAAGAGGAGGCCATTGGCAAGAATGTATGCAAAATGTTGTTTTTAGACCAACAGCCACATTCGCTGCTTAGACAGATGCTCAGCGGCCAAGAGGAGGCATGAGAGCACGCCTTTGGACACGACTAACCTTCGCATCATCTGGATGTCACTTGTAGGCATCCGAAATCTCACTGGTCTTGAGCAACAATGGAAGCATAGCTAAGCATACATACACATCTACTGAATTTCTGCATCTGCTAAGAAGTGGTCTTCTTCTCAAGCCCACTAGTAAAAACATCATAGCCTGTCACCGTCTACGCATTACAAATGCTATTGTTATATTCACCGCTGGAGTCTCGGATGAGCAACGGTATTCACAGTTCGTAAGAGTTTCATTTGGCTGTCTTGAAGGCGACAAAGGGCAACAGTCAGTTGGTCTAAAATCTATGAGTGTGTGCTTGTGGGTTTATGATCGAATAGTTGCACCATTAACAAAGATAGTAAGTTAGGTGTAGAACTGACAGTCTAGAGGTTGTCCATGATGTCATTGAAGTCAAAACATTTAAAAGCACTTCCTTGTCACCAGCACACAACAGGTAATGAGGCTACAAAATTAAACTTTTCTCAAGTCGTCTGGACTAGTGTGATAATGGCATAAAATCTTTGGACCCAGGAGAAAGGGAAACGTAATCATGCTAATAAAAGATGTGCTATAGCTAGTTTGATCTTATCTTAGTTGTTTCTCCTTTGCAGGCAAGAGTAAAGGCTTTTGGAAATAAACTGTATAACTGTTTCCTGTAAGGTCCCATCAATTTGAAGAGTAGACGTTGCGGGCTTTCCGTTCCATTAAAGTGCTGTAAGCTTTGTAGATGACACTAAAGAGGTAAAGTTGGCATTTTTCGTTAAAACTGGGCGTAGGGGTAACTGTGAGGCACACTTTATTGTGCATTTTAAAAATGAGTCCAAGCTGTCGGTTCGTTGTCGCAACCATCAGTAGCCTCTTCTTTGTATTACCTTAAAAGCTTAAAGAGTTGGTAGGGACTTAAACATTCACTACTGAGCGGTCGATGATCATCTCTTAAATCCACTTTAGCCTAAGGGATTTTCTTGGTAGAAAATGCCTAAAAATGAGCAAACAAATGAAAAGGGAGTCCTTTTTAAGTAGGTTAAAATAAAATTTGCGTTTGGCGTACTAAGTAAACTGCGATTGGCTCTGCGTTGTCTATATTGCATGTGCTTATTAAAAGTAGGATTTCTTGATAAATCAGTACTGCAACCATACCCTTTAAGCGACTCTACTACCAGCCTTCGATCGCCAGGCGAGTGGGGCTGACCTAATGCTTAATTACAGGAGCTTACGGAGGACAGGTAGAGGTCTGTGACGTTATAGAATCATGGGTTTTACGCTGAATCTGAGCCTCTGGAAAACGGTTCTGCACGCTGGTTGTCCTGAAATGACTTAGTAGGATAGGTAGGAAATATCAAGACCTGGATACGTAATGATGAACTCATTACCGTCTTTGAACCGTTCAGGCTATTTATTGCTACCAAACGCCTTAATTATGCACTGTTATCAAAGTACTACAGTTATTCCACGCTACCATCTCGGCTAATGATATGGAAGCCATGTCTATCAAAAATCAAAGATGCTCAAGAGCAGCAGCTTAACTCAGAGACCTGCCATCGCATTTGTACGTGCAAAATTAAGGTTTTACTTAAACGTTTCTTGCAGTAATCGGGCCTTGGCATATGCTCAATGTAACCTCCCTACCCAAATATGAACATCACTTAAGAGTTCATCCCAGAAAGCAAGCTGCGGTCACAAAGTGGAAAGCAACGATGCGGAAATCATTTACTGCTTGGAATACGCAACACTTAGCATCTAGAAATGGTGGATCTGCTATAGTTTGTTTGTAGATCTTCAAGTGCATAAAATCTCAAGGCAATGATTACCCTTTCCTTAAATAACTCACCATTCGATCAATTAAGTGGCAATTTTTACTGCAGATGCGATCCCCAGCAGGCGAATAAAACAGCGACAGTTCAATCAGCAATTGATCTAAGTGCTTCCCGACCCGGATTATTACGTTAGCGAGATTTCTTGTTTCCTTAAGTTGACTCGAGGAAGGGAAATCCAACACCCAAATATGAGTAGACCTTAGATTGATAGAATTTTTTACTCCATTGTTTGCTTTCCATCATTTTTAGAAGAAAACGAACAGACAAGAAATCAAGCATCATGCAATGCAGAGAAACCATATGTTACAGATTAACTGCAACTAAAGACAGCGCACAATCATTGTTATGCACTCGAAAATCAACTCGATTGCAAAATAAACTATTAAGTAAACCCCACATATTTGTATTGGCACTATCAAATACGAACACTACTTAGGACTGCATGCAAACTGTACTTCTGCTTCAATCTATGAGATTTTTTTGGGATCAAAGAGCGACTACTAGTAGAAATATAAGAAACTCGAAGAGTACAGAACAAAAGATGGAAAAATGCTTTTTTGTGGGAAGTTTTGAGTGGAGAAGCGTGTCTTTATTTTTGATTCCCATACTTACTCTTTGAATGCATGTTCGCAGACCAAGAAGAAGGGTAAGAGCATGCATTTCGCTAGGACCAACCTTCGAGTCATCTGGATGGTAATCAAGGGTAGCTGAAATCTAAGTGTTCCCAAACAACGGTGGAACTCCAGTCAGTCACACATACACACACACACCTCTGTTGAAGTTCTGTTTACCACACCCACACGTACGCACGCCGTGCAATGGACAGGCGCGTTGAATGGGCTGTCGCACTGCAAAGTGTAGTCTTTGATCCAAGTCCGCTGCTAAGAACATCATAACTCCTTGCCATCTGCGCACTACAAATTTAATTGTCATGTTCACCACTGGGATCTCAGTCGAGCGTAAAGGCCACGTTTTTGCTGCCCATACACTGACGAATTAACGCATCCAATTATTCTCAAATCTACTACGCTTTCCATCATTTATGATGCCAAATGAATTGGCACAGTTAGTCTAAAAGTGGATAAGAACCCTCTCTGTAGCTGTGAGTTTTTAGGGATAGGCCTGATCTAGAAGGCAACCCACTCAGGAAACCTGTTTGGGGTAGATTAAAAAGCTTGTGTTGATGATATATTAACTACTCTTGCTGTTGCTCAACCACCTGTGGCACTTGAATGCGCATCCGGTTGTTGTTGCTGCTCTTGGTAAAGCCCTACCTCACCATGTGAGTGAACGTTTCCTTACCACCGAAGGCTTGAACGCGAACCACATCCTTTAAGAAATCTGCCTGTTTTGATTATGTTTACCTTATGACGCATTTTTCTACTCTGCATAAGCTGTCCGCTAACTGACTTCTCTGGTATGTGCGTGTGTTCGTTGTCTTTTGCGGGTGTGTGATCACGCGGGTTGGTGAGTAAAATGCTACTCCTTAATGTGGCTTTCAATGGTCGCGGTGGAGGTGGTGATGGCCATTTTCAAGTATTTATTGACAAATTGTGTGACAGCAGTCCCTGGTATGTAGTTTGATTGACTAGTGTAAGCAGTCACACTGCTTGTAAGGTCTTGTAGGTGAAGGGTGGATCAGAACGCATCACTTTCATCCTCTGACAGGTAGATCTTCTTCTTTACCACCTTCCTTCTTTGCATCGCCCAAGATTAGTTGCACAACAATGTAAAAGTTGATTTGGCAATAGTAAGTAGAAGATTGGTCTCTATTCCTTCCTCAGAATTACTTCTAGGAACTTGCTAACGACTAGTCAATGACCACGTTTTCAATACGTCTTTTTATAAAATAACACCGTCACCCCGTTGAACATGTGACAGAGTGCAAATATTAACGAAGTGAATGTAGATAGATGTCTCCTTTCCCTTTTTTTCCTTCTCGATCTCTTTTTGCGATCTCGGTTCATCTACGACCCTCCTGCTACCCTAGCCAATGTCCGATCAAGTATCCACCTTGACGTGCAACTCCTACTGAGCATTGCTTAAGTAGCAATAGCATTATGCCTCCACAACATTTCAACAGAAGAGACTGTCAGCAGGTGGATATTGCATTGAATAATGGAGATGCGACAGCAACCGCCTTCCTTTTCCTCCTCCTGAGCCATTTTTAGCAACGCACTAATAAGGCATGTGCACCACTAGTTACCACCGTTAGGACTGTGTTGTTTGGAGCACACGCTATTCGTAAACTGAAGCCTTACTTTCCTGTAGCGCAGGGTATGCTGATACTAGTTTGAGTGGACATCCATGCATGCATGTATACGTTTTCATCTCACTCACCTTAAAAGCAGGGGAGAACAAAATAACTTATAATAGGAAGCACAGTTTCTTCAGCGAGGTGGAATTTGGGGCTCACGTACTAACGCAGCGGGTTGGGGAGGTAACGCCGCCACATTTATTTGATAAGGAAGGAAGAGTGTATCGAAACCTTAACCACGCTATACCTTTAAGAACGTCTTTAAAAGCAATTTTACGAATTCCTCCACATGCAATGTTTCTCAGTTAGCGAGCTCTGCACGATCAGTGGCAACTTATCCCGCTTCGACTCTTGGGCTCAATAATGATGTGTACACCACCTTTGTCCTCCTCTCCACACACAGACCTTCACTTTCACTTCCGAAAATCAGGCACTGTCTAGTGCGTCGTCATCGACCATCGGAGAAACGACGCGGATACAAATTTCTGCTGAATGAAGACATACCTTTTCCTCCTCCTCATCTTCTGGTGTAGTTCAAAGTCACCTGGTTTAGTAGCAGTTTCTAACACCCTTCACCAGATGTGCGAAAGCTTAATCTAACAGATTGGCTCGTGGAATCAATATACCACGAGTGCTTTGCATTCTAATGGAATATTGCTACAAGAGAACGAACATGGTGCCGTTAAAGCCACTAATTGTGCTCACAGCGCCTCCTTGAAGCTGTAGGTAAGTGCGCGTGTGTCTGATCTGCAGAAAATCATTAAGTCGGTGGCAGTAGGTAGGTTGATGGGTAGAAGTTTTAGTTGGTCATCAAGCTGCTGATACAATCAAAAATAATTTTTGGGGGTAAGGAAAGTTAATCACCGCCTTCAATGTCTTCACTGTCGCCTTCTGCCATTATCTAATTGCGAATAGCTCAGCCACGAGTCTATCCTCCATTGCTGCTCACTGGACCTTACCTATCCCCACCATTCCACCATCGGACAAACTAATTTTACAAACTGTGTTGGTCTACCATGTGTTATCTTCCACATTCATGCGTGTATGAGGATGTATTGAAGGCAACGAATTAGAAGCTGCGATGGCAGGAAGGAAAGTTTTAGGTGAAGGTTAAAAGAGCTAAGTACGACATTAATACAACCATAGATTCGCGACAATCATTAGCATTTGTAAAACAGGTGAATTCATCCAGAGGTATGGACTATGCAATTAATATAACTTGCATAAGACGTCTTTTTTGTAGCGACGTCATAGGCTGCTGTAGAGATTCAAGCACTTAACCTTTTAGTCTGCATGTGGCACCGATGTTATTTAATGCACGCGCTCGCCACAACTGTAGCCTGCTAACCAAGTGCAGCAAAAACATGCTTTTGATCAACCGATAAATATAATATCACTTCAGTGGCATCACCTCTGCACTTGTAAAACTAAGGGATTATGTCCTCAATTCGCACCTCTAAGTAGTACGAATGCAAACAATCGAATGCTTCAAGGTGTTTTTTTTAAGAATATTACTAAACTTGCGCTTTGTCATGTGGATATTTAACAAGGTGGCATAAAAATTAACGAAACGGGACGTAAGGATGTTTGTCTTTTAGCTTCGCTGACTTGTGACTTCTGCTTTTTCGTTCATGCGTTGGCTACTTTAACCATAACATTAATCGCGTGGAATTTACCTCGTAATCCTCACAGCAACTCTTTGTCTTGTTTTGGACTTGGTGATCTTATCTTCGCTAAATGGACTGATCCTGGCTCATGCCATTGGCTCCAATTCTTGTTGCCTACCAAATCAACTCCTGCTTCAAGCCAAGCCGAGGCTAGCATGCCCCTGATCCAGGATTGTTACCATCTACGAACTATAAATGCGCCACGACTTATGTGAATGTGGTGATGTGCTGTGATCGAATGACGTGCATTTACAGTCATGAAACCACTACTTAATCAACACAAGAAGTAAGTTTCAAAGAAGGCAGCATTCAGCAGGCCTCCTCTAATGAATACAATAAATAGGTTACCAAGAGTAGATCATAAAACGACTCATGAACGAAAGGAACCCTGCCAGCTTTGCGTATTTATTAAGCAGAGTTTTCAATTCCAGTTTTTTTTGCCTACAGTTTACATTTTTAAAGTACATTCAACAATTAACATAAGACCGTTTTCGTTTCAAAGCTCAGCTTGTTGGATTGCACTCACTGATTTAATGCGCTGGTGGCCACATCGAGAGGTTGTTAGGTTAGCTAGAGGTGTATTTTACTGTCGGAACAAAACCAGTTCCAAAGCTTTAGTTGAGAAAATTGCCGTTTAATTCGGGCTATCCGATGTGCTAATTTTTGGTCAGGTAACAGTCTAAACTAGCATTAATAATGGGTGATATTCGAAAATTCGAAGACTGATCCAGGAGGAATGCTAAGACAGAGCATATTTAGGAGACTGTGTCTAATTCTTCTTTTCCTGCAGTTGATCTCACTCGTATGCATAGCTGAAGGTTATACAATTTAGTGTTGTGATTGTGAAGTGATGCGTAGCTCAGAAATGCGAAAATGCATAGTTAATGTGTTGTGTAAGCTTGGCTGTCGCGTCATCTATCTTGGCGGATATTGAAATGCAGAAGCAATTTCTCACCACCTGTCTTTAGTCCGTCAATAGTAGACTTAATTATGATCCGAGAAACCAAACTGAAGCCTTTTCTGCATAATAGAGGCAATACATCAGTGAATAGTTTTACTTTCGATCGCGGCTGTCCATATCAAGGCTAGGAAGGTGTGCTCGAAATCGCGTGCCTCCATTTGACCTAGACTTTACGATATGCACCGGATTGTGCTTGTTAGAGGCGCCATCAAAACGAGTCATGTGTTCGAATTAGGAATATGACCACCAGATAGTTGGCATGATCTTCACAGTGTTTCGGCATTAAACTAAAATGATTGCAGTGTAAACCTCGTCAAATACGGCAACTACGCCCGAATTGTGCACCTGCGAGCGTATAATCATGTCGAAATGGTAAGCGAGGCATTTAATTTTAAGTACGCTAGCCCTTTAATGACGGAAGAGAATATTGCAATTCAGGTGATAAAGATTTTGCAATTTAACAGTGATTTTTGCATAATTAGATTTATGGGCTAAACCATCCGGATGACTAATCAAATCATTCATCAAACATGTGGTATGCGACCACTTTAGTCGCAAGAGGCACAGAGAAAAGAACGTTTGCCTTTCAGGTAAGATGTACCCGTCTCCAAGCTGAAATCATAACCTCGTCAGCTAGGAGCCAAAAAACACCGCCGCTCTCAATAAACTTGGGTAAAGAACCTGCAAAAAGCGCTGCTTCTACCTCACTGAGTATCACATGCTATTGGCTAAGAGCAAATTTATTACTGCAAGAAGAAGGCGTCTTGGAAATGTTCAAGTTTGCGAAATAATCTATTTTTTTCGAAGGTAATTTGCGCTACATGAGGAATTAGAGAGGCAAAATGTGCAATTGCGGTTCATCTTTAATCGAACTAATTTGTTCCATGTACAGTGACGTGTGTTGTCATTTAATGAGAGTCATGTCTAATTCCCTTAAGGCCGTCATTTTCGGACACGTCTCCTTCTTAACCATGCGGTAAAATTGGAAGGATGCTCTAAAGGGTTGGCTCGAATGAAGTTTAAGTTTCTCTAATATCGGCGTAAAGATAGATGCATTAAGGCTAACAAAACTCATTCTCTACCCTTTTCTTAAAGTCATACCGAAACTTTAAATATGAAATTGAGAAAAAGGCAGATAGATGCATTGGGAAGTGCGACATCAGTCTTAAGAGACATAAGATGAATTTCTGGTTTCATCCCAAAATGCATTATGTAAATGTTCTTTTGATAATCACATTGGTGACAGTTGTCTAGCATTAATTGTGTAAGAGGTCGCCTCAAGATCCGCAAATATTAAGAAGACACAGAACGAGTCTCTTAGTGCTGCCGCTGCACTGCATTCGTTACCAATAAAGTTATCCAAAAAGAAGCTGTACTATTACTGGTGCATGCTGGGCGATTATCTCTATGATCTCCACAAGTGGGAAAACTAATATTTTTATGAACTACACATCCTTAGTTAGGAATAGCATAGTACACGGAAGGACAACATCTTCCACACTCAAGCGTAATAATGGCAACAAAGCCGGGCAGAAGGGCATTGTGGCTAACACGGAGATTAATTTAATGTCATTGAGGTGTGGCTAGGTCTTCTAGCAAATGGTCCCAAAGTATATAAAAAAGCACACCGGAGTCGAAATCCACACCGCTGTAGTGGGGTTTGGGAGCATTGTTGTCATTGTGTTCGTTTGCCTCCTATTAGGTGGCTATGGTTATCTAAAACAGCCAACATTTCCGTCAGGTAGGTCATCTGTGTCACATTCTGGTACGAACTCTGGCTCCAACTGCTGGGATGGCGCCTGCAAATACACCTGCTACGAGTCACTGTGCCATGGCTCTGGAAACGATTTTTTTATGCAGAACAAATATTTAGAGTGCAAAACAATTAAACCCTTTGTTAGCAAGCAACTACGGCAAGTGCTGAAGTTACTAGATTAAATAAGTGAATAAATCAGCGAGCGAAAAGGTTGATTTAAAGCCCACCATTGGATGGGCTACAGGCTGGAATAAAGGCAAAGGAAAGGATGAGTTGGCGAACAGGACCTCATTTTTGTTGAATCCAAAGGCAAAGCTTAGCGTAGCAGACAAAGAAGAACTGTTTAATACGTTCGCAAATTACGCCTATCTAACGGGAAATCTCCATCTCTATGCACAAATTACTGCGTGCTTGAAATAATGTTACCGATTGAGGATAGTAATTTGAGCCAACTTAATCCATGCTCATAAATGCAAAAAATTCTGCTATTCTTCCTTAGTTCCATTGACTTAGTCACTATCCAAGAATAAATTTGGATCAGGCCAGCCTACCAAGGGCAGGAAAAGGAGAATCGCGCCCCTCTTTCTCCACTTATCCCGGCCTGTTTCACTGAGGCTGGCCATGGGAGGGTAGGTACCTGACCCGTGCACTGAAATTCCAATGCTAGCCGATTTCAGCTGCATAAGGTACAAATAGAACATTGCATGTAATTCGATAACTTTTAGCAGCTACATTGCCATTGGCAATTAAGTGGATTGAAGCACGTAAAACGCCATTCTACTTGTAAGAACCCTAGAACTGCAACCGAAAGAATTCTGCATTCTACAAAAAGAAAAATTCCACCAAATGCTGACCCCTACTCTGCAATAATAATGCGTTTGACCTTAAATTCAATGAGAAAGCATATATTTTTAAGGAATCACTATCTGATCCGAGTGACGCCTTCGCTCACTAACACTGAATGTTCGCTGCTTTTTTATTTCTTCAGCAAACTCGCTTTAGTTCTTATTATCCAATACCACACAGATCCGTACTCATGTTTCTTCCTTCCTCATTGGCTCTTGCGAAGTCAGCGTCTGCTCTTGGTCTACAGAACACTGCTCGAGTGTCAAAGTTAGAAGAACTCATAACTGCGCGCAAGTGGACAACTCAGGCCTGCTTAATACCTTTAGCCGTCTGGAGAATTAGTCTGCCTGCTAGCCAGCCACCGGGCTTGTAAGTGCACGCGGTGCCCTACATTGTGCAGTCATAACCGTAGGTAATCCGGACGCCTTCGGCTGCGGACAGATGTGAGGCCGTGTGTGGGCTGCAAGTGGCAAGGGTGTCCTTGTGATTCATGCAGCACTATTTGCATGGAGTAGAAAGCTGAAGAGTAGGAAGGTGTAAAGTGAAGTTTAATGGAAGGGCCTAAAAGGCGAGGCAAAAGAAACTGGAAATTTTGTCACTAGAAGAGGAAGAAGTAGAAAACATGATTGCGAAGGCAGAGAGGAGGCACGCATCGGCGACGAGGAAATGGAGAGAAGAAGCGTACGTCTGACTTATGCTTTGTTGACAAAAGCGAAAGCCGCCTTAACTGCACACTGACCTTGGCATCTTCAGCGTTTAGCACCAGTGATGCAACCATAATCGTGAAACGGTCCACTGGAATATTCGCCAGCTTGACACTGCGTAAAGCCACAAAAGTCCTTGCCCATTTCACCCTTATATCAGCTTCAGTAGCCAAGGCTCCCACCATAGCAGCCCTGCACACCAAGGGCCCCACCAACACCCGCCTCCTTGAAGCCTTCTGCTAAAAGACAGAGTTTTTAAAACCATGACACAGTGACCGATAACATGGGCAGCTGCGGACTGCACCGTGGCAATGGTAGCCAGTATTTGCACCAGAACGTCACACAGATGAGTAAAATGACGGAAATGTTGGTTGCTTTGGGTAACCAAAGCCACCAAATAGGAGACCGACGAACGCAATGGCAGAAGTCGTCCCTTATCGCATTGCAGTAATGGCATATTTGACGATTTTGATATGCTCTTTCATAGAACTTCATGGCCTGGTCACACCTCACTGACCCCCAGTTTATCTGTTTATCAACCACAATGCCCTCATGTTATCTTAGCATGCGCATTCGGAAGGTGTTGCTTCCCGTGTCCTACGTATTTTGTTTTCGGCAATGTGCGATGAACAAAATATGCGTCATGCCATTTTCATTAACGGCCGCATTATCAATGGACACGCATCAGCAATGCTTCGTCTTATTTTCTGATTAAATGCTTTCGCTACCAATGCTTTTCAGCTTCTGCGCAAATTGATAACCAGCTCAACTTCAATTTTCACTGTTTGATCTAATACCACTCGAGGATGACAGACTTAATCCAATAAAGGTACAAAGTTAAGCAACCTCATAAATAATCGCAGTTCGGCAAACGTCACGAATGCAATTTCCAAGTTGATTGTATGGCCAATTATGTAACGGTGACACCAGAGGTGCGCCAAAATCTTTTGAGTTAATGTTGTTGATTAGTCCTCGCATTTTTTTATCGCATTATGCATGCCTTCAAGTTCTATTCCACTCATTGTCTTCTTGCACCAACAAGTACTCGTGATCTATTAGGAACTGCTGATTCGCACACTGCCTCTCACGAAATCGTTCGCAGATGTCAGAGATCTAGTGTACTCTAGAATAGTGCTGACTGACTTACACGTCAGGTGAAGTTGAAACATCATTTTAAATTAAACCACTCCCAAAATACTTGTGTGGGCTTTTAGCTATTCACATTGAAAGGAAGCACAAAGCAGACTTCTCAGAATAAGTTTTTTATAAGGCATGCGGGTGAAATGGGAATGGAGATGCAGTCACATATTTATTTTTGACAAAAGGGCCAGTGAATAATTGTAGCGAACAGAAGGAGCCCAATGTCTCTCTTGGATGTAACTAAGGCAAGGCAGCTCTGTAAATGAGCAGGATCTGTCTTTCAGAGCTGAGGTGGCATAGGTGGTCAAGCATTTATTCTACCTGCGTGCTCTGACAAGCTTCAACCAATGGGGATTAACTAGCTACTGAAAATAACATGCAGAATAAATTAAACACAGACTTCCTTGGTTTTGCATCAACCTAACACCCGATGCAAACTGCAGTTGTTCGTGCACTTTCCAATGCATTGCAAAGAGCAGCATCGCAACAAACAACAATGCCAATGCACTCGTGTACCCTCAGACGATGACAGCGACACCACCACGACCACTGAATTCGATACCGACATGAATACCATCACCACCTCCATTAGCAATACTCAACGCGATAAAGATGCATTTACAACATATTTTGCGCATTTTATTTCCACAGACAGTAGCTCAACAACAATGTAAATCATAACGCAAGGGTTAAACCCCAAATCATACAGCATTCCTTTCAGTGAGGACATTTTACCTTGAATCAATTAAGGCACGGACTACGAATCAACAAGTCTCTTGCTAGCTTGTTAGCCATCTTTTTGTGCAAGTGCATGACTAAATTCACCGTCATTATTGCTCGTTCTTTTAGTGTTAGCAATTTGTTGTGCACTGTTTTTGTTAAACAGTTTGTTGTCTACATAGCTTGTCGTGTAAGGGAGGCAGGCGATAAAAAAGAAGAACAATGTTATTAGTATTGTTATTATTTATGACTCAGCTCCTTGCATGATTTCGTCACATCCTTTAAGTTAATGTACATTACCTTTTAGGCTATTCAGTTTCTATTGTTAATGAATTTGGCTTAAGAGGATCACCGTCGAAGTGCGCAACAGGTCTGCATGCGAAGACAATTTTACAAGTTGCTTGGCCCTACCTGCCAAGGATATCGTCAAGTGCTAGGTGGAGCCAGACTTGGCTCATCGGGTTCGCCACATCCTATGTGCTCCGAAGAATTCACGTAATGTTTATTTAAGGTCTTGCTTTTTGTGTAGTGGATTTTCTTTTTAAAATAATGTCCGCAGCATCTGATGCTGGCACGCCTGCAACTGATTATCAAAGAGAATGTCAGCCACAAACTGCGACAGCGCATCAAAGCCCCAGCTTTCCTTCGATTAAAGTTCCGGCATCTGCGCCGCCTAGAAAGGGACTTGCATTGGAAATAAATGCACATTCTTGGCTCTTCTGAATCTGAGGGCTTAATTTTTAAGAAGGGTCTGCAACTTGCCCGCGAGTAGATTTCTCCTGCCGGCAACACTTGAACCCCATGCATTAGGTGTACGAATTGGTATCGTACAAATTTGGAACGTGACTTGAATTTTCCAACACATTGCCAGTATCGTGTGCCGCTACAAAAACACGCATCACGGACTGCGGTAACCGCTACAGGAGCGCGAAGTGATTTGTTGCCTGATGTGCAACAGTAACTACATTTACGATGCTCGTGTTCTAAAATAAGATTTTAACTGTAGCATTGAAATTGATCAAGATGATTAGGTACATTTATAGTAATCGATGCATCTACAGTTTTATCTTAATGTGAAAACTGGAGGGCCAAATCAGTCTTGTCAAAGTGCGCAACCATCAAAAGCGTCACTGGTTCAAATATAACGACAAGGAATTGTCCGTCTACTTCTTCATTTACTCGGTTCGTTGTGCCCGAACATTGGAGTAAAGCACTAAAGATGTTGTTTTCATTTGATTTCACCACTATGCATTTCAGTTATCAAACTAGTATCAAAAACATAGACCGATTACTATGTATTCTGTTTTTGCATACAAGAACACATTCGACATCCAGATATTTAAGCAATGAGCTTATATATTTACTTAATTAGTCCCCGAACGTTCATCTATTTGATTCTGTAACAAAATTAATTAATCGGTTTACCGTATGCTCCTAAACTCCCAAGCCACTGCCATTCTTAATCCATTATGAGATTCCTGCACAGATAAGTTTGCCCTATAATTTGTACTGCTTCCAACATTCTTCACATTTTTGAGTCCTTTTGCGCTTTCCAACTGACAATTGGAAATAAAAGGCAAGAGCACTAACTTTGGCTCAAGTTCGTATGGACTTCAATTAATGGACCTCATTGCATTGCAATGTAGCAAAGTTGCTATCGCAGTCAAACATTTGCGATGGTAGCACCGCCGAAAATCGCAGATCCGCATCAACACATTCACTGTTACGACTATAGACTAAAACATTGATAAAGTAGTGCAGCTCCACATAGCTTTGTGGTTCAATATCACTATTTTTATGGTGTAAATTAATGATAAACTGGCATTAGCTTTACTAAATGCAGCATTTACTCGGAATGTTGGCCGTAGCAATGCGTACGCGTATGTTCCGAAAAAAACAAGCCAACTGCGTGACTATTGAAACCCATGTATTATCCACCACACATTTTATATCACGACTAATGTTGCACATGCCAAATGACACCTTCCAAGCCCACATGCTGTGAGGGTAACACAGACGAACATGAGGTCATTGTGGCTGACAAACAGGTAGAATGGCGGCCAGATAGGTGTGACTAGACATTAGATCCAATGGTCTGCGTTGGAAAACATTCTAACACTAAAGTGTGTTCTAAATAAACATAGCTGTTGAATTTTAACATGCGATGTCCAAACCCATGCAAAAACCGGAGTTTATAAGGATGAGGTGATTGGAACGGAAAGCTTCGCAAATACAAACACCTATGCTAGTTGTTAGCTAGGCATACTGCAGAAGTTCTACTTGGTTTATGCTTGGGCTAACTCCCAACAGTCACAAACACAAAGTGGCGAAATCTACTTGCATCGGACCAATTAATGCTAGATCTTCACATTAGTCAATTTATGAGTTAAGTGCACGATTTATTCATCCCAAGAACCACATCTCCGAGCGACAAATAAGCCGTCAAGTCCGATGGAAAATAGGCAAACAAACTTTTATTGCAGACCATTAAAACAGCTACACTGATTACAAGACTACACACGAGGGAACGAATCACATTCGGGGAATAAGTAGTTGTAACTAAATTAATGTTATGCCCTTGTAAGCTAAAAGAGCATGCCAATGAGTGGACCGAAAATACTATCGCCTTCTTTCAGCTTCGAAAGAGCGCTTTTAATCAGGATCCGCGTAGCATTTAATAATTGCGCATTGACAGTCTTCAGCTTCCGTGGTTCCAAATCAACCCAGACTTTTGCAAAATCAGGCGCCAATTCACGCAGAGCAGCCAGTTTCTTCGCACCCATCAACTTCAATACATAATCAATGAGAGGTATTTTCGACTGCATCATTTTAAGCTCCTTGTTCGTAATGATAGGCACCTCAGTAGCACCTGTTGTTGGTGTCTCTTATGTGGCTCTTTTTCTCCTTAGGTACAAGCGTCGATTTCATCGCAGAAGTTGCAATCATAATTGCTGCTGCTTTAGTCACATTCTTTTACTTTTCAGGCAAGAGTGTTGATGTTTTCAGAGGAGCAGGTGTGGTTGGCAGTGGAGGCGCATGTTTTGCAAGAGAGGGCAATTTTGCTGCGAGAGCTTGCAGTACCTCGGGATCCACGGCTTGCAGGTATTTGGAGATGTTGGGCAGTTTGTCAAAAACGACTTCTAGTGGGCTGGGATTCTTCTTCGACAAAATTTCACCAAACTCAGGAACATGTGCGTACACGTACTAAAGAGTCTTATTGTTCACATTGACCAGAAGGCCGTGAAGGCTTTGATGGTTCTTGATTATGTACTGAACAAAGTTCGGATCTGCATTCAACATGGCATTTGCGTGATGAATAGGAATGCTTTGCGCTGATGAGAAAATTGTCAGTGTAACTTTGGGATCAGTGGTCTTTACCGAACTGGGCTTATTTGAGGAAGGCTTTGCTTAGGCACATATGGCATCATGGGTTGACTAAAATATGGCCTAGAGTCAATTAACATGCTGTCAATGCCAGGTGCAGTTGCGATGATTGACTGGAGAAGTATCGGATCCATGCTAGTTAGGAGGTCTTTGATGTTTGGCAGTCCAACGATCATTGACTGGAATGTATATGGGTCCCAATTAGAAGCAAAAATACCAATTCCTGGTGCGTACATCAACGCAGACTGAAGAAGCACTGGGTCTACCGACATGAGAAGTTGATTCACGTTTGGAATGTCCAAGAGAATCGATTGAGGAACAACTGGATCCATAGTGTGCACTGAAGTAGGGAAGCTCGGAACTAGGGATTGTGAATGCATATGATGCTCATAGCTCGGCATACCATGCATCATCACGGGGTCATGGCCATATCCAGAGATGGCACCTCCATACCCTGTGATCATTGCGGGTTGATGCGATTTGCCATAATTGTCAACGGAGTGGCAAACGCCATCACGGCAGACAGCTTGGCAGTTGCCGCCATTGATGCAACCATAACCCTGAAATGGTCCACTGAAGCATTCACCAGCTTGACACTGCGTAAATTCATAGAAATCCTTGCATTCTCCGTCCTCACATCCACTCCAGTAGCCGCAATTTCCACCATAGCAGCCCTGCTGACCAAGGACTCCGCTACCTCACGCCTCTTGGAGTCCCTTCTGAGGAAAGACAGAGTTCTCAAAGCCGTGACACAGTGCCTGGGAACATGCGTACTTACATACTCCGCTTTGGCAACCGCAGCCAGTATCTGCTCCAGAATGGCACACAGATGAATTGCAAGATGGGAACGTCGGTAGCTTTGGATAACCGAAGCCACCGACTAAGAGGCAACTGAACACAATGGCAAAAGTGGTTCCTGCACTCATCGCAACAAATTGATGTTTGACGACTTTGGTGTGCTCTTTTATAGACCTTCATGGCCTGGTCACATCAGGCAACAAAGCACTTCGCGTTCCTGTAGCGGTTACCGCAGCCCTTGATGCGCGTTTCCGTAGTGGTACACGAGACTGGCAATGCGTTGGAAAATCCAAGTTACATTTCAAATTTGTACGGTACCAGTTCGTACACCTAATGCACGGGGTTCCAGTGTTGCCGGCAGAGGGATTTACTTGTGGGCAAGTTGCAGACCCTTTTTAAAGGCTAAGCTCCCAGCCTCAGAGAGAGCCGAGAATGTGCATTTATTTCCACCGCAAATACTTTTCTAGACAGTGCGGGTGCCAGAACCTTTGCAAATGGAAAGCTGAGGCTTTTTTGCGCTGTCGCAATGTGCGGCTGACATTTTTTCTGATAATCAGTTGTAGGCATGCCGGCATCAGATGCCGCGAACATTATTTTCAAAAGTAAATCCACCTCTCAAAAACAGCACATAGGTGTGGCAAACGTGCTGAGCCGAATCTGGCTCCACCTAGCAAACTATAAATCAGGATTCCCAACGCTTTATTTAGCACCTGGCGATATCCTTGGCAGGTAGGGCCAAGCAACTTGTAAAATTGTCTTCGCATGCAGACCTGTTGCGCACTTCGACGGTGATCCTCTTAAGCCAAATTCATTAACAATAGAAACTGAATAGCCTAAAAGGTAATGTACATTAACTTAAAGGATGTGACGAAATCATGCAAGGAGCTGAGTCATAAATAATAACAATACTAATAACATTGTTCTTCTTTTTTATCGCCTGCCTCCCTTACACGACAAGCTATGTAGACAACAAACTGTTTAACAAAAACAGTGCACAACAAATTGCTAACACTAAAAGAACGAGCAATAATGACGGTGAATTTAGTCATGCACTTGCACAAAAAGATGGCTAACAAGCTAGCAAGAGACTTGTTGATTCGTAGTCCGTGCCTTAATTGATTCAAGGTAAAATGTCCTCACTGAAAGGAATGCTGTATGATTTGGGGTTTAACCCTTGCGTTATGATTTACATTGTTGTTGAGCTACTGTCTGTGGAAATAAAATGCGCAAAATATGTTGTAAATGCATCTTTATCGCGTTGAGTATTGCTAATGGAGGTGGTGATGGTATTCATGTCGGTATCGAATTCAGTGGTCGTGGTGGTGTCGCTGTCATCGTCTGAGGGTACACGAGTGCATTGACATTGTTGTTTGTTGCGATGCTGCTCTTTGCAATGCATTGGAAAGTGCACGAACAACTGCAGTTTGCATCGGGTGTTAGGTTGATGCAAAACCAAGGAAGTCTGTGTTTAATTTATTCTGCATGTTATTTTCAGTAGCTAGTTAATCCCCATTGGTTGAAGCTTGTCAGAGCACGCAGGTAGAATAAATGCTTGACCACCTATGCCACCTCAGCTCTGAAAGACAGATCCTGCTCATTTACAGAGCTGCCTTGCCTTAGTTACATCCAAGAGAGACATTGGGCTCCTTCTGTTCGCTACAATTATTCACTGGCCCTTTTGTCAAAAATAAATATGTGACTGCATCTCCATTCCCATTTCACCCGCATGCCTTATAAAAAACTTATTCTGAGAAGTCTGCTTTGTGCTTCCTTTCAATGTGAATAGCTAAAAGCCCACACAAGTATTTTGGGAGTGGTTTAATTTAAAATGATGTTTCAACTTCACCTGACGTGTAAGTCAGTCAGCACTATTCTAGAGTACACTAGATCTCTGACATCTGCGAACGATTTCGTGAGAGGCAGTGTGCGAATCAGCAGTTCCTAATAGATCACGAGTACTTGTTGGTGCAAGAAGACAATGAGTGGAATAGAACTTGAAGGCATGCATAATGCGATAAAAAAATGCGAGGACTAATCAACAACATTAACTCAAAAGATTTTGGCGCACCTCTAGTGTCACCGTTACATAATTTGCCATGCTATCTATTACAATCATGGGATTCTTAAAATTGAAAGTGCGTTTTGCGTTTTAATCCACTTACTTGGTAATGACGTTGCAGTTGTTGAATTAATTAATCACGTGCGATGTTCTTTTTACACTATGCGACTTCAAGTAACTCAACATTAGGTTTTCGGTGTCGTAGTCGTAGCCAGTCTCAGTAGTTAATTTGACACCTCTCTCTCTCTCTGGTTAGTGATCTCAGGCCATTGCTTTACTTGAATCTTCTCACAAGAAATAACAATCACTGAACGAACTCTTAGCTCATTAAGAGAGACCATCAAATGCACTACTTTGCCTAGTTGACATTCTCGCGAATATTTGTATTTTTGCTTCACACAATAACCTCTTGCATTTTCACTTTTGATTGCTTTTTTGGTTGTGATTAATACCTGTGGCATGTGTCGACACGAACATCATATGCTAATACACTATCGTGTATTTTATTTTTCTAGGCAGTGGCACACGAAAATATGAGTGGTAAATTAAACTTGAGATAGGATCCGCTTTAGTTTGATCGTAGCCGGATCTACTAGCACTAATTAATAGGTTTACTTATGCATGCAAAGACTCGGATTGTTGACTAGACTCTGCACTCGTTAGTTAAAAGAAGTAAAGTTAGTGGCTTGAGGCATGTTCACTCGGCACCACCAAGGGATTCTTACAGTTCGCCACGCCACCAATGGACAACATTCATTTTAAACATTACACAAACTGGGTTCGAAAGAAAGCAAGCATGAGAATTTCAGAATTATTTTCTGCATAGAGCGCTTAGCATGCTATGCTCGCAAAAGTGGTCAGCCTGTTGATTCAGCTCCTAAAATGCTGTGTGTGCTGAGGAGCTTCCAAACCTCAATTTCGATGTTCCACCTTCTTTGCTAAAGGTACCGACCGTGCTTGTCATATCGACCTGACCGTCTTGCTTGTAAGTGTCTTTTTCAATGCAAATTTTTAAGAGGGTGCCAGGAAGCGTTTGCATGGTAGAGCAACGCCATAATGAGTTTACTTCTCCTTAGAAGTTCAGAAGTTTATTTTATATTTGTGGTGCCTAGCAAACATTGCCATTTGAAATGCCATGCAGAATCTTTTTTTCCGTATTGCACTTTGGATTAGTACTGCTGCAGTGTCTCATACCAACATTTAACGGTCTCAGTTTTGACTATGTATAGATTAGTGTCTGATGGTCTGTTCTGTGCAATTCTTCGCTCTCAGATTATGTCTCAAGTGCCTTAACATCGGAAGCACAACAACCAACTGACACTTTGTTGCATCATTCTGCCATAGTTTGGTAGACTCTAGCACTTGCGTAGACAATAACATGCCCTTGTTCTTCTTTTTCCTTATGCAAATCTATGGGCCACAGTTGCATTGCTAGTGGCTGTAGTCGGTACAACTAGTTGAGAGCTCAACTCGAAGTTAATGAATGTCTAAGTTAACGGATAGAATGCGTCTGCTCTGGCTTTTTTGATGTCTCATCATGTTCTATCTGATTTGTTGATGCTGTTCAAACCCTTATTTGTCGTGTCTAAGTAGTTGTCATCCCATCTGCAAAGAGATGTCTAAGTGCTTCTAAAATTGGTATATTTTTGTGTTCAGGTTTATTTTTTTGTGTTTTAGACAATCTATTACAATTTTTAAGCTGTCGTGATGCCGAGAATACCATTTTGTTAGCTCGTGCATCGTTTGCAAACTAAGCCAACTTTTAGGGTTCAAGCTTCTCCCCGTCTGTATCCACCACTTCTAATTGTCAGTATCCGGATTTTCAAGCACTAATGAAACGTCTTCCTTATCACCACTGCGTTCAACCGCCCATAGCTGACAAAAAACAACTTACTTCAGTGGTTTTTTTCTATTAGATAAAATTAAGGAGTTCGCGGTGACCGCATGGGTTACTTCTTTCAGCAGATAGGATGGAAATCTTCCATGTGGCAGTCCGATGGGTCTACATCCGCCATGATCAAAATACTTTGCAATAACATAGTCTTTACCCTAAGTCACCTCAGTTAAAAAATTGCATTAACCTTCACCTGCTTACATTCGCTTACTCATATTAGGCCTACCGATTTTATGGAAAATTTTTTCATTAGTGGTCTTTGAATGGGTGCGTAATAACGGTTAAACTAGCTTGGAGCAGGCTTCTTTCGGATAAAAATACAAACGTAGTTTGATTAAACTTTTCCATGGAGGAGACTCATCACAAACGCATGTACCGATCGCTCTGCCTGCAGCACACCACAAGGTCCATCTTCCATGAAGCAAGATGCAACCTGATTGATGAAGGTAATCGCATCATTAAACCACCTCTTCCGAAGGGCTGAGATCCCACTAAGGCAATTGACTTTCATCGCAGCATGATGCGTTCGTACAAAGGTGGGTGGGGAAGGTGAGAGGAGAGCAAAAGAAGTAGAGGAGTGTGAAGTCTTCGTGGCTTTAAGGTATAAGAATAAAGATAAGGAGCTAAAATGCAAGGAGTACTCACTCTCCCTTTTGATTGAGTTGTATGCGAGGAGCATAAACAGTGTGACATAATGTGAGACGCAATACGTGTGAGCATATGGAGCGCAGTAGGAGACAAAAGAGACAATCCTAGAACATGCGGCAGAGTGGAATATGAGAGAGGAGGCGTAGACAAGAGAGCTTTTCGCCGCCCATTTCAAAGCCGCCATCAGGTTCACTTCTAGTCTGCGTGCTTTGATTCCTAGTATCTGCAAGAAAGGCAGAGAAGACCTCAATTCGCATTGCATGGAGTTGTGCCAAGTTGATTAGGCGGGCCAAATTAGTGTCAAAGCTGGCTTAAATGGTAACGAATAAGGCGCCCTACTCAAGCTTGTCACAACCTAGCCTATGCTGCTAACCTTGTCGATCCTAACTCGGTCTAAATTAGTCGGATCAGATTAAGCCTAGACTTGCGTACCGTACTACAGTGCTTCCGCATTGGGAGATGAATATTGCGCAAGTTGCTTTGCATCAGCGGGTCTCTTGATGCTGCTGCTTATTAAGGGATTTCAAGCATATTTGAGACATGAATAGCAGGTGCGGCGTGGCAAGAAAAATCGACTAATCACATCTAACGATTGCTATTGAGTCAACAAAGGGGCTCTTTTGGTGCGTATCCTAATCCTATGCTTGGACGAACTGCTATTTTGCATTACGAATGGCAGTGGTGGTCCATGCCAGTCTTCGGCAGGAGTAAGGCAACATGAATGTTCAAGCAAAAGGGACAAATAAACGATTAAGACTAGAGCGAGGAGGTGGAAAGTCGTGAGTGTGAAGCCGCGGTGCAGCGTTCTTCATTTCCTTTCTACTTTCTCTCTTCCGTTCATGCACTGATTCATTTGCCCACTCACCTAGCCTTTTGAATAAGTACAATGCAACGGAATCAGCTTAATGAAAAAATTTGTTTTTTTGTCGAATGCCATACTAGAGGAGACTAATAATAGTTTACCTTTCTATGCGATTTACACTGGATATCAGATGTGGAAGGCACACGGGTGGATCGTGGATAAAAAGGTAAAAGAAAGAACATGTAGAAGAAGTAAATTGTGCATAATGCCTTTGATAAAAAGGAAAGGAGAGCGTTTGTGAAACACGAAACATGTTCCTACTCCGGCAAGCGATGCCCGATTCACCCCAATCAACTTTCCTTTGCTTGTCCCATGTTCTCACACAACCGCACCGGCACTGCTCATGCCGGAACCATTTTATCTTTGCACTGAGTGTACAAGACTTTTCCATATTTCTGTGGTTTCTTTTATTACCTAACTCTCTTAGCTTTCTTCGCTAAAATAAACGATTTCCATTTTTGTTTTATAACGATAAACGCTGCAAGAATTTACACAATGAGGTAAGCTGCTAGATCTCTAAGTTGGGCGAATTTCGATCAAAACAGATAAAAGAGGGCGCATCTCTAGACCCGTAGTGTCGCAGTTTTTTCTTGCCACAATAGACACCCTACACATCGGTCACACCTACGTTGTCCGACTTTGAAACGAGAACTGCTGCGCTCTCTTACAGAAGGAAATGGGCTGCTGCTTCCCAATTCTGAACAATTTTGGATCAATGTGGATGAACACAAACGGAGCTCTGCACCCTTGTTATTCCCAAGTTCTTTGCTGAAATAGAACCATTACGCTTCGATCATACCTACAATGTTGGATTGTAAATTGAGGACTACAGCAAGCAATTTAAAAAGAAAAATTGCCACTAAGTCTTAATATTGGTCAATTCTTGATCAGAATCGCATATATTTGCGCTGTTGCAACTTTCTTTGCCAGAACTGGCTCTCTACAAATCAAAAGCGCCGAAATTGTCTGAATTGTGTACAAGAACTGCCGCAAGCGATTACAAAAGGAAGCAGAATGCTGGGTTTCCTTTCTGGCCGATTTTGGATTTAAGGGGACAGAAAAGAGTTTTGCCCTATACCCTTGTTTTAAACATCTACATAGCGAAATACGCATTTGACTTTCATCTGGATAAATTTTGGTCACAGAGGCGTTTGCCTGTTTAAGGGTGTGTTTGTGTGTTACCAATCATCTGTGTCAACCTAGGCGCTCTTATCATCAGTCATACCCTACTTTTACAATTTGATCCGAGAACTGCCGTGAGTATTTACCATTTGGAATAAGCCGCTAGGTTATAATTCTGATTAAATTTGGATCTAAATAAGCAGGACTTTGCACAGTTTTGTTTGCCTCCGTTACTTTTGCTTTCTTTGCCAAAATAAACTACTTGACCGCCGACCAGGTCTAAATTTTGTTGCACAAAAGGAGTATATCACAGTTTTTAGAGGTGGGAGTAAAAACTGAGCACAAAATTGAATGATTGTAAATGCCAAATCAAGAGAACAGGTCGCAGCCATGTACTTATGCTATACCAGTTTTCGTGTTCAAATCATTTGCATTTCACTGCGTTCACTTTTAAGCATCGGATGGCTCCCTCTTGTCATGCACTTAATTGGAGCGGAAGTAACCCAACATTTGATACCTAATCCTAATTAGTCGCCGATTGGAATGAACAATTTACACCGCAGTGTAATATCCACGGTCTCTGGCTGCTTGTCGATGCAGAGTCTTAGTACAGCCGCCTAACACAGAATATTATAGTTTTGGGAGGAAACATAATTTATGGCACCGTAGCAATTTAACGACCTGAGCCTTTTGGAATCAACTTAAGACCAAAGTGAGAAACACTTAAAGCGCAGTACGCTGCGGCTGATTTTCCATTGTTTTACTTGTGCAACGCTTTATGCATGCATTGATCTAAGCTGCCAGTCATAACCTAATGCCATTCTGACCTTTCCGAGGGCGGTGCAATGAGGTGAGCAGCTCTTTCCTAACTAAAGCCTGTTCTCGCCCTGCCTTAAGGCTTCTACCTATAGCTGTAAAGCTGCAAAGTACCTAAATTTTACTAATATTTTATGCGTGGTTTACAGGTGCGGGTGCCATAGCAATTCGTATAAAGCAATTTCTCTGCGAACTGATGAATAAAATCTTGGAAAGAAACAGCAAAGACTGATTGTCTAGTAACTTGCTATTGTTAGTTTATGCATGACAGACATGATAAGAAACCATAAAATGCGATCTATTCTTACCTGATTTATGTGCAAAGTAGTACCAAAGGCTGAATTTTGATGTTAAATTGCTCGCTAAAGGACTCATGATTAGCGAATTATGCCCCAGTCAGACGTGATGCATTCTAGTGAAGTCTATAGACCAAAAACTCATTTTTACCGAGTGATTCTCAGTAGGTGAGAAAAGTGTGTGAATGAATACGTCTCAATTTTGCCGGAATCTATGACATTTTAGTGCAGCGACGAATCCTAATTAACAACGAAGTGGAAGGCAGTTACCGCTGAAGGCCTCCAAAGCGATGTGCGAGTTAGTCAACTTAAAGACTTGTTTCGCTTTAAAAATATGCGGTCGGCAATTAACAAGTGTCTTGAAAATTACAAATATTATACATACTTATTTTTGGTCCTAAATGATACGTGGTGCATTACAATTAAAATTAAGAACCAAATGATAAGATTACATGAATAACATTGAAAGAAACTTGCCACTAATCACGCGTAAGATTTTTAAATTTAACTTTTTATAATTTTTACTTTAAAAATGGAATGCAATGATGACGTCTCTTATCTATTCTTATTGAAGATTACCAATCCTTCAAATCTAGAAGTGGGTCTTCCCAGCTCCACAACAGGTATAGCATCCCGAGGCTCCCTTGAAGGCAAAAGAAGGCAGAATGCTAGGGTAGAATATATATATGTAATACTTGTTTCTTTAAATGCGCTTTGTGGGCCAGAGGCGGGAAGTCAATTTTTGAACCACGTGACGGAGCAGCGCGGAGATTCGCTGGAGCGTGACACACCCTCGGCCTGAACCCCCATACCTCGCCTAGCTGTATTTATCACCCCATACATATTAAAGATGTCTAAACGTGCGCAGACTTCTACTATCAAGGGTGACCAGGAGGGAGAGGAGGAACCCTCCACAATGTACTCAACGGACAGAGGGAAATAAGCTGCTGGCATGACCCGGAGGCCAGCCTCTGTATCTAGAGCAATATGGCCGCCTCTGTGACTCTTATCAAAACTGGTAGTTTAAACAAACAAAGTAATGCAGCAGGTGTAGTTTATATCAATTATCGTTTAACAGCGCTATATCGCGCGCCAGGTGCAGTGTACTTAGACATCGCTCTTTTGAATGCAAGGCAATTCACATGTGAAGAGGTCTGTCAAAAGTGTATCCTTTGTTTGTGCTTGTCGCGACTGTTTCGAGCATGCTTTCAGACTATCCGCCCCATGTGTTGATTGGTGGGACCGTTGACGTGGTTGTGCAATGATCCGAGGGATGTGTTTGCATGCCTGTGCGTTCACTCCGACTTTACAGAAGAATAGGTCTCAACGGGGATGTGATTCAGAGGACAATTACTAAAAGGAAGAAATTGTAGCCATTTGTAAGCCATCAGTAATCAGATGGATACTAATGGAACCATGCTAAGGTGATGCAGTGTTGGATTTCAAGTACCGATCAAGCTATTTCGCCTATATAAAAGGGGATTTCGGAAAGTGATCTGATTTGTGGGCCTTGAAAGTGACATGGAACATGGACCCAACTCCGATAGACATTACCGCTGACCGCCTCGACAGGTTAAGCGTTGTAATCCCTCACGCATATAATACATCGACCTGTGTAGACTCCCGCCTCCAAAACAATTCATTTTAGCGACTCCCAACTCCACGCAGAGCTTCTTACGAGAATATCTCTAAAAAACAACAGTTTATTCATTTATTTTCAAAAAATTAGGGCGCACCAAGTGGTTGCCATCAAAACATGCTATGAGGACCACAAAACAGTTGGAAGAGCAAAACACCATCATAGCTACTGTGTGAAAGACAGCCAAGGTCAGTCCGTAGATGCTTCGTGGAGGAAGCCAATAAATCGCTTTATCAGTTCTAGTAGTTTCTTGATATCTTCGTCTTCACGATCCTGCTTTTGATCTGTTTCAGCACCAAGGCTACTATCGAGCAAATCCTTGCGTGCCCAAAATTGCTGTCTGTGCCTCAACAGCATATCACCACCTTATCCTGAAGGGACCTGCTCCAATGGTGATGCTGTTTGTTGGGCTCGTGTTGTGATTGGGAGCTTTCAGCAATTCCAAAGCCTTCACTGAGGCCGCTGTCCCACGAGTCGGTTGATGGGGCACTTCTCTCCATGGCACGAACCATTGGCTGTGTTTGAGGCGTCTCATTGCTAGAAATTTCCCACCGTCCCTCCTTGTTTTGTAGCGCTGATTCTGGAACCACATCTTCACCCAACAGAAGGGTCAAAAGTATGACCATTTTTGACGACTCAATCGTAGACAATCGGCCACTACACACTAACAGCTGCCTATTAAACGTGTTCTTTTAACATTTTAATGCTTCACCAGCCTGAGTCCCCGTCAAGTTGATACGACACGCAGATTCTTTGCGTTCAAGCGTATTGATGTAGTTTTTCTTGTTAAAGTATTTCATCATCCCTCCAATTTGGCACGCAGTAAAGAGAACCCTGCGTCAGCCTTGTCTTTGTGCCTCAGATACTGTCTGGCGTACCTGAAGTTGTTCTGCGGTTGGCAGTGTAAAGAAGCTTCCTGAATCAGGCATAGATACAGCGGCAGAAAGTTGCTGGAGAATATAGTAATTTGGAACTGATAAGATGTGTGATGAAAGATGCTGACACGTGCTTGGCAGTGAGGACGGTGGCTGCACCTGTGGCTGTAGCAGCTGCTGACTTAGCTCTAATGAGGGTCAGATAGGAGTGGGTTTAGCGTTGGGAATTCCGGCATCGTAGTGGTAGTTTGAGGTTGACCTGAGCTTCCACCTTGTTTCGGAGACAAAAACAAGTCGATGCAGGATGTCTGTTGTAGTACAGGCTTCGGAGAGCTAGTCGATTTCGGAATGCGTGTGGAATTTACAGGCATTGCCCTTAAAATATCCTATTCATTTGAAGCAGCCTCATCAATTTTCAGCCGTTTTAGTGGCGAATGGTCTAGCTGGGTTCGTTCGTCTTTGTGGTTGTTCTGTAGCGACTGCACAAGGGGAAGTGGATCTTAAAATTACTAAAGATTTAGGCAGAGCAGAGACCGTCCCTTCCGCCTTTTGTGAGGCAGAAGGTGTTGCTTGTTCCCCTTGCTGTTGCACGATTGGTGACAAACTTGATACGGCTAATTGTTAAGCATGCGATTTTGTCCTTCCTTTGGGTACAAATGGGCATTCCGCATTGGCGAATCTGTGCAAACATAACGAGTGAAATAAGAAATGTGCATCTGCATGTAAGCAGATGCTGTCATTACATTTATTTGTGTCAAGTGCTCCTTCATGCCTTAATGTCTGCGATGAGATAACCAAAGATTTAATTCTTCTATCATACACGATGGTGGATGTCTCAATCCCTCTAACTGAAGCATCAGCGAACGGTCTAATCCAAAATTTTTAGGTCATTTTACCGTCAAGGAACAGATTTGTTTAACCAACAGTTTGACTGACATCTGCAAAGTTTCTTACGTTGGAAGACGCCTCCAGAATGCTTTCAGTAAAGCGGAATTCGATGAGTCTAAATGTTGACATGATCACGGCCGGTACGTCTCACTTAAAGATCGTTGCTTCAAATGTCTGTGAAGGCAAAATACTTTTCCCTACTTTTCGAAAGTTGCACTTGATTGCTGATCTTCATACATCCTGGATAATGGTGTTCTCGCTCACTCGCCTGTTTTCCCCTCCTTGCCCCGTTTGATCAGAATTAGGCTCCACGTAGATTCCTTCCCAGATGGTTCTCGCGAAATACCCACTGGACAACTACAAAATGGCTGTGCCGTCGCGCACTCTTTGTAGTTGCATATCATGCCGTCCTCTCAGAAGTCTACCATTTGTCTCCTGTCTGGCTGGTGATCTCAATGGCATTTAGGAGACACGTGCGCACATTTCCAAGTTAAGATAATTGCTGACACACCCTGCAATCAGTGCAGATTCTGTTTACACCTAATTTCCAAATTTACGATTCTAAAGTTGCATAATGGTAGATGTGACCTTTCGGTTGCTGAGCACAAACATCGGGCGAAAATTACGTGTCCGCAAGTTCAGTAGACTAACTGAATTGTAGCACTGATAGGTTGGGGAAGGGGGCGGACTTATTGCCACGTTGATGAGTTGCGCTGATGATTGTTTTAACACTGAAAAGATGGGGAGTATGAGAAGTGTTCCAGGGCTTTTTTTAAGCCTACTCTAGGTGCCCCTTCTTTCTGTGAATTTGGGAGCGTGTGTTTTTAATTTTAAAGTTTGAGATGTGCATTTCTTGTCTTATTGTCTGCTAATTTCTTTTGCTGTACGTAGGTCTGTGCGTACTGATATTTTCAAGATCGTCTAGAGCTCGTTTTTAGTTACTTAACGCGTGTGTGTGCGTGTGTGTGTAGAGATCCCTTTTTTTTGTTAATGAGGTTCGCGAGAGAAAATTTGACGAATTTTGGTTGGTTGTTGGATGGCAACACTTTCGCTTTTGTTCGTTGTGCTGAACAATGGAGTGGAGGAAATTGATTGAAGTAGGTAAGTGGGCGGAGGGCTATTTGAATAGGGAGGGAGTGATATTTTGTGGCGAATAGGGCCTCATTTGCTGGAAGGGAAGGCGAGGAGGAGTACTTACCATTCACTTGACTTTACATGGTGCCAAAGCGGTTGCGGGTCCAAAGTACAACAAAAATGGATTTTTACTTCCTCTTTGGCGTTATTATGTGATAGGCATGGAGGCGTGAGTGAGTAGCACTAGGTGTCAATTTTGTACGCAAAATTTGTAAGCACAGTGTTTGTGTGTTGTAATAGTCGGCCTCTGACCAACGCTGGCTGTCTCGCCACCGTCGTCGTCGTCGCCACTGTTTGCAAGGTTGGCTACGTGACGCTTCTCAACGTCGTCGTCGCTGTCGTCATCAATTACGGACTCATCAGGCTGCCTGTCAACAATAACACGCATCGTTTTTGTCGGTGGTGGCAATAATGGCAAGGGAGAATGTGGACGTAGAAGCCGATCCATGGGAAGGCACTGCGACTACACCCGGGGCTATGTAAGGCTATGTGCTTGGAGGAAGGCCCCAAAATCAAGTGGAAGACCGGGTGCGGCGTGTATGGGTGCCGGGCAGGCAGTGGGTGGAAAGGTAGGGGAGGGCGGTACCTTGGTAAGTACACCCCCATGGGACAGTGTATATTGTACAAGTTGAGTAAGATCTTATCATAGGCTCACAATTTTACTATTTTTGCTTGTTATTATTACTTTTTTTTCAGCTTAAGGTAGTAGTTAGATTTTGAGGCTTTTAACAGTAACAATGACAGCGGTATGGTGTGAGGTGAAGCCGATTTGGGGTTATATTCTTAAGGGCCTTCATACGATGCATTGGCTTTTCGTGATGTGCGCATGTGTGAGCGTTGATTGAGGTGACTTATTGCAGGGGTGTGGTTGTTAATTTGTAGGGGGAGGAGGAGGAGGAGCAAGCGAAGATGCCCCATGATTTACTTTCGTACTTGCTTTCGCCCATTGTACCATTTACATTTCATGCCATATGTAAACGTTTTAACACCTACCAATTGCTTTGTCCACATCGCACTGCTAGGTTTATAGTCATCAATTGCTTAATATTGCATCTGTGACTCTGCAAAGGTGCACCACTGATCAGATGCGAAAATGAATTTTGAACTTTAATGACTGGAAGAAAGGTATTCGATAAGGACAGTACCAAAGAAGGGACCAGTAAGACGAAGGGTTTGTGCAATGCTTTTGTTGTTGAAATGGAACTTGGAGAGACGGAGAGGCAGCCATCGCACTCCTAGTGATGATGGTTTCGTCAGAATTCCTCAGAGGGGAAACGGGAGATAGTAGCCCGAGCAACCCAAGTTTGCTCAAAAGGTTTTGAGGCAGAAGACGAGGAGACAAACGGGATGCGTGCTAAATCCCTATCCATTGTGTAATAATTGTGTCGACAGAGGCCACCGTTTCACTATCCATGAGGGTTGTGTCCATCACCCGTCATCTAAGTTAATGGCGTTTCAATTCTCACATGTGGTGCATAATGTTCTGACGCCTCTTTTAGAAAAAATACAGCGCAGTTTGCATGACGTATAATGCTTTTTGTAGCTGTAGATCAATTTTATCAGTTGTTCTAAGGCCAAGCTTGACGGTGTGTTTGTGTATTTTTAATAACTCTTAAGATTAAAATATTTTTTCTTGACAGTGGTTCTTCAAGTTTGGCAGTTTCGCGGTCATCGGTCGTGTTTCGTGCATTGTCTGTCGATACAGACGGCACGTTGCGTGCTTTGATTACGGCATTTTTTTGGTTAAATAAGCTCTGTTAGTTCAAGAAGGAAAGAAACTGTTTCATTTTAGGCTTCGCATGAAGTCAATGATGGTCCGAACCTTAAGGATGACAAGAATGTACCTGTCTGTGGCAGTGCATTTAATATGCTCAAGGTGATTGCTGAAAGAATGCCGAATTCGATGTTTGACTTCTCTCCTGCTGTCTACCCTAGCCTGCAAGTTGGTTTGATCTGTGCTGTGCTCCAATGAATTCGTCATCTATCCTTTCCTCGAAGTCTATTGACAAATGCAGTGTAACAGTTACACTTTCCGAATTATTACAATAATCCTATTGGTCGAATTTATTGCGTTCTTTGGACGCTAATATATCTGCAGTGCCCTCCGAAAGGATACTTGGGTATTTTCTTCACTAGTAAAATGTGTGTTGTCTCCTGTAACTTCAGTAGACGCAATCAAAACAAGCCTAATTCAAGGTCGTAAAGACTGCTACGACTGAGGCGTCAACGTGCAGCCTACTCCATCATCACAGCGCATCGATCCATCGCCTTGATCGACATTGCTTCTTTAAGTCCCAGTTTGTTCCTGCAGATTCGAGGGTGTTCCTTGGGTGGAGTATTTGGTGACGCAGGTGATGGGTGGATGTAAACAACGGCTGGACAAATGAGGCTGCATATTGGCAGTTTTTCTTCCGACTCTGCAAAGGACAGGTGTTTTGTTGAGGCTGTGCTGCCGTTGAAGGGCATTTCGGCAATCAGCGTTCGCTGGTAGAATTTTGTCGAAACTGTTGAAAGTCTGCTGCGAAGGATTGTGCGAGCGGTGCTGTACCGTGTCATGGCTCCTGCTTTGTGATGCGGTAGGCAAAAAGGGCCGCGTCAATGAGTGTGATGATTGTGGATGCATGGGGGAAGGGACTCGTTGATTAATAGGTGAGTATAAATGCTTAGTTGCGCGCATTTGAAAGGCCTCTATTTATGCACGCTGCTCACCGTTTTGTCAACTTCGATGACGTGTTACGCCTGAGTGCGAGGTTTAGTTTATTGCATTGGCCACAGACAAAGTCTGTTCGGTGGGAATCCGAGGCTGGTTTGGGGCTAACTGTGTCTTCTTATTTTCTCATTTCCACGTGTTCCACTTATTTGCTGCCACCAGTTGTTTAGGTACTTTCACTCAGCACTAGTATACTTTAATTGTTGACAGTTCTAGCTTTTGTGCTCAATGGCATCCGGTCATGCTACTGGCTGAATTTGTTCACTTTGCGTATATTGTTATCGCTTTGCGTTTAGAAGGGTAGACGGCGTGCTTCCGACCATTACTCGTTTTTTTCCTTCTAATCTGACCGGGAAAGGTTGCGTTTAGTTTTTCAATGAATATGCATGTGCTTTTTGAGAATTTCGATTGGGACAAGTTGTCTGTCTTTATTACAAAGTATGTCAAATTCGTACTTGTCAGATTGAGCGTACGGAATGCTAATGGGTAGAATACGCAGTTTGCTTTATTGCACATGTGGGCATTTGCAATGAAATGTAATTATCGGTTCCACATAAGTGTTCTTTCACATTCGGAACAGTAGCACGGGGACTACGCACAGTTGTGTCAAGTGAGTAGATTTTAATGAATCAGCTTATGATTGGAAAGCTTTTTGCTGCCCTACTTCCATTGTTTAGCGGATTCGAGGAGGACCATCTCGTAATTAAATGCGCATTTTTGGGCGCACCTAAGTTTTACTGAATGTCAGTCAGTTTCGCGTGTTCCTTCTGCTAGTGTTACGTGAATCTGCCTGATTAGTGTTCCTTGTGTAAACCTCCGGACTGTGCATGTTTGATATCGTCAAAAGAAGT
Organism: Taenia hydatigena; assembly: GCA_036345935.2. Lineage (NCBI taxonomy): Eukaryota > Metazoa > Platyhelminthes > Cestoda > Cyclophyllidea > Taeniidae > Taenia > Taenia hydatigena. Next base: position 38,907 of record JADWOT020001799.1, read on the forward strand.
ATCCCAGGATGCCTGCTCCCGAGGTGCTAATGGATGGAGTGTGTATCGGAAACGTATTGTCACGGAGATGACTTTGGGGGAAGCCCATTGATTGTTTCGGTTTGTTCACTCCTCCTCCTGTATCAGCGTAGTTGTTTCGGCGTGGTCTTCGCCGACCTCGCCTTAGTCGTAGTAGTAATTAGCCTTGGCTTTAGCTGTTTTTCCTTGAGGCTAATAGATGACTGATGGGTTGCGTAAATAGGCAAAAATGTAGGTTTAGCGTCTTCCCTAGACTAGCCAGGTGGATGTCCCTCAAGACACAGACAAATGTGCACTGGCTAACGTTTAGCTTCATCTGTTTCTTTACTTACGCGCTTTTAACTTATCTGTTGATTTGGTTAATTGACTGGTAGGGGTAGGGTAGATAGACAGGCGAGGGTAAAGAGATCTGTTTTTCGCTGTCTATGGTCGTGTTGAAATCGCTTTATCTTTGTCAGAACATTAGGCTGTCGCAGATGCTAAAGTAATACCCTGACGCCCTCGTGACTCGTGTTTCTGGGGTGCATTGCTTCATTTTGATCGCATTATTGCTGCTAAAAGTGGTTGAGATGGAAGTTACTCAATGGAACGGAATGGAATGACTAACTATGTTTAGCTGCCTTATTCACGCACGGTACTTCTACTGTATTGAGCACACACGTACATATTGACTGGTCTATTGCATATAGTGTTAACTGACAGTGCTGTCATACTTGTGTTCCGTGTAGTGGAGCTGTAGGTGCACTAGGTGGTTTGGGTAAAGGACATGTCCAGGGTAATAGGCGCAAGTGTCTGGTGCCCTGTGTGGTCTGGCTTGCGCCCCAGTCCCGTGACATTAATTGGATTTGTGTCTATACCACGAGTGCTTTTTTTTGCGGCACACCACTTATTTTGTGGCGTATATACCGCAGTGATGAGACCCTGGATGCGACAGTGGTCGCCCGTAGTATCTGGTCTCCACTTCTGTCTCTCTTCCTGGTATCCCTTTTCACCATCATACCTATTAATGGTGTTGTTTTGGGAGGATTTCTTTGCGAAGTACCGGATTTCCTCTGTTATTTGAGATAAAGAGATGGAAGCCGATAAAGCGGCAAAGTTAGCGTTGGCTGTCCGGTGACCTTTTAAGTCACTCCGTATACCTCAATCCTTCCGTCTGCCGACTTACCTACCTATCTGTCGATTTTCTCGACTATCGATCTGTTTGTCAGTCCTTTTACCGACCTGCGGAATATTTGGGAGTTAATTCGGGCAGCATGCGGTGGATGTGAGGCTGGTCGAGACAGACCTGTCTAAAGTGTTGACAGAAAGCATTAAAATACTGGAAGATGACTAACTTTGGATGGTTACGATGTTAAAGGCAAGCGCTTTGGTCAGACGATTGGAACGCCACTAAGAGGATGTGAAAACACCAATTTCATGTTGGTAGATTACTCAGTTTGCTAGTCTTTGTACCGATTGAAGGTAAGAGGAGGGGAGCAGGTGTCAAGTACTGTGGGTTCGAGAGTGCAGGTGCTGCCGAGGTTGAGATGTCGCAATGCTGAAAGGCTAGGTGGGTCGCACACCAGGCGCCTATGGACATCAAAGTGAGGTGGGTCACGTCAGCTTAGAACTGAGTCGATGTCGTTATGGCCCTGGATCTGTTTTCCTGCAAAAATTCGGAGATGGTAGTTCTAACGCGCAAGAATAGTATCTGCTGCACAGGATTTGGTCTTGAAGCAGGGGATCGCACAAGACGGTAATGACTGGTCGAGTGTTCAAAGTCACCGAACGTGTCTCATTGCCATGGTCGGATCTACTGATGTGGGCTCACCCACATGGACACGGTACCCATAACCAGGCATCAGTATTGGAAATAAGCGTCCCCCTTAGGGGTTGCATAATCACTCATCAATGTTCTATCACAGGAGACTCGTCATGGAGTGCTTGATGCGTAGTGTTTTTACAATTGACCGCTGCGCTATCACTTATTCCCACTCTGCCATGGTTTTTGCTTTTTGCTGTCGATAGACATGAAGTTACTCCTTTCTTTTAGCGTGGAAAGCTCCCTCTTTATCGTTGGGATGAATAACTATTCAGTTGCCCATGCTTAGCATTTTGCGAGATTTCCAATAAGTAGTGTAACTTTAAAGTATTGGTTTCCCTTTTTTTCGTAATTGAGGATCAATTCTGTTTTTTGACAAACGAGTGCCAAAGTGCTCCCGTTATTCTGTTGATCACGTTCCCCTTATGGCACCGTTTTTCTACTGATTCTATTCATTCCCGCAATTCCCTCGTTTAAGCTAATGTTTTTGGAAAAGGATTAAAGGCGATCACTTGATAAGCTGAGGTCTCTTTTGCTTTTTGGTATCCTGTAAAGAGTAAACCTTAATCCACTCACAGACTTGTTGCAGAACGCTGGGGTTTTCGCGTCTCGAATTCAGCTATTACGTGCAAAGTTAAGAAGGTTGATTTCTTTCCTCAAATGTAAATTTTGCAATTATTCTGCTGGGTTACCTTTTTGAATAGTTTCCGTTGATCCCCAAAACCATTCCTTCGTTCGTGTGAAATTCTACCTTTCTGAAGATACGCAATGAAATGGCAGCCATTTCGTTTTGGTTATTTTGTTAGGCAAGCAATTTTGACGTGCCTTTGTTTTCCTTGTCTCCAAACTTGTAGTTTGTTTATCAGTAGGTTCAAGATTTTGATTTCTTTTTAGCTTTGGCATCCAAAATTAAGCAATTTTCGTCGATCTAGCCTCATTTTCTGCTGTGAATTCCTTTTTATCTGTACCATCTTTGCCTCGAACCTCGAAGTGCTTGCCGCTCTTAAAATGTAGAAATTGATGAGTAGATCCTCTATGCTTTATTTGTAATAGCTGTTCCTTCCCCTAGTCCTTGAATGAACCCTCAACGTGTACCATTTATTTTTGTAAGCACCTCTGCGATTTTTTACTCCCACTTACAACTTCGTTTTGAAAGGAGATGGCCTCTTGGACCATAGACCAAGTTAGTATGTGTAGTATTTTTTAACAACCTATGAATCCCTTTTACGATCTTTCGAGTTTGTCTTTGTCAGGAGCAGTAAGACGAGTGATTGTGGTCTACCTTTCATCAGTGCATACGGTTTGGTAATGTTTGATCTTGGTTGGAATCCAGTCGACGACGTCCAGGCCGCAGTACGTGTGTAGCATGGCGAGCAGAGGGGACAGTTCCATGCCTATTGCAACAGTTCGGTTTTTTAAATATCTCGATTGTAATTTCCTTTTCACCGGGCACAATGGAGGAGAGGTTGCTTTAATAGGAGACATCTGAAGGCATTGAGCGGATATGTGAGGTAAACGCTGGGTATCGGGAAGTTTACCGAACAAATAAAGGGTCTCAGGAATTACTACTGTGCGAGTGAGTTGGAAATCAACATTTGTGAAGTCGCCGCTGGTTGATAGGCATCTACGTTGCTCAATCGTCGAATTGCTGAATGGTTTGGCAATCGTATACGCCTTCCTTCATGAGAAGCGTGGTTCATCCTCGCACTTTATTGCACACAGGCACTGCCTCTGGTCTGTGTCTTTCTTAATAAATGGTGTCCATTTCGTGTATAACGTTAGCTAGCGCTTACTACTTCACATGGTACTGTTGCATCATAATTGTTCACGCGGATATAAAGCCATCACCTCTGTTTAGACCTTATTTCCTACGTATTGAACGAGGCTGCTCCCAACCCATGCTTGCTGTTTTCGTTTAGCAGGTTCAAGTGTCGACGGTGTGCGGGTCGAATGCAGACGAGAGGTCCGCTGTTCAAAATGGATTGTATGTGCATTTTGTTGGTGTAGAAACACCGCTACCACCGCAAAGTCCATGAAGACTACGCGTCAAGAAGGAGAGGGAACACTAGAAGGATTAATTGTGGCTTCCGACAGCATTCTAACGTGGAACAGCATAAAACTCTCTCAATCCTGAATCCTCACCGCTTCCAATGCCCACATCTCCCTTGCCAAGCTATGATGATGTCTCCGCAGTGTTGTATGTTCCTGTTAATTTTACATCATTAGTAAATTCCTCCTTTTTTCATGTTCCTTTGCAAACAGAGTATCGTAAGGATTGAACGAGTTTGCGTAGGGGGATGATAAATTCCCCTATTGATAGACGTGAACGAGGTGTGCGAGGTGAAGTGGTTTACTTTAGCGTTTCGGCTGAAGTATTATCGGAATGGGTGTTTGAGTATCTCTTTAGTGGAGAAGCAAAGAAGTAACTCATCTCAAGCCAGGGGACCGTCTTGTGGATATGGGCTGTTTGGAAGTAGTGCTGGCGGTCGATTAAGTCTAGGAACTCATTCATTTATGACCCACGACCCATAGTGAATTCGCCTAACTTCTACTATTAAAAAAATCCATTTCTGCTGAAATAATTGAGAATAACGGATGTAGTGGGTGGAAACGAGACGATCGCAGACTTAGCCATCACTTTCGACTGCTTATAGAACGGCGTACCGATCGTGCTTTTACTAAAAGGAATTAACTTGTGCACCTAGGCAACGTTCCCTTCTGGGACAGGGATATTCTGGAGCATGACGTTGGTATAGACTTTGTGTTGAACGGGCTACTGGAGGTAGGTTTCACCTTGAAGCAACCGAACTGCCAATTTCTGCACTGCTCATTTAAACAACTTTGGTCGTACTGTCTTGCCTGAGTAGAGAACAAGTGAGGACCCAAAAGCACAAAATAGATCGCTACATGACTTTCTTCAAGGGTTTTGCAAACATTGCAGGACAGCTGTATAAGCTGCTGAAAGAGAGGAACGATGTTTTCAATAAAAGAATAGGCATGATGAAGTACTTAGAGAACTGGGCCATGCAACTACTTACGAACCCATTCCAACATCTTGAATCCTTGAGTCAAGCAACTTCACCGTGCGTACACTGAATAATGACGCTAGCGATTCAGCCGTGTTCGACGTACTCCCACGGAAGGCAGAGGAACAAAGAAGTAGGCGAATCCGTTTTCTGCGTGCCAACTCAACAAAAAGTAAGGCAGAGCAGTGTAGGAACAGAGGAATGCATGGCACTATAGGCGCCTTAACCTGCAGACCAGTCGCTTCAAAAGGTGGTGTTGCAGTGCAAAGATTAATTCCTTAACTACTGCCTCTAGGTGGATATGACTTCCAAAGCAGAAGGTACCGTTTTCCTACGCTCAGTTTAGGAGTTTTAGAGTTCCGTCGAATCTGATTTAAGTACACTTTTGGACCATGGAGGTCTCGCTCCCCACCCTCACCTACAGCACATGGTCACTAGGACTCCTAGGAGCCAAAGTAGATATTGTTGTCTTGGCTTTGTTCGGAGGCTAGTGAGATAGCACTCCTGAAAGGTAGTTAAACCTGGCACTTTTAGTTAGGTCCATGAAATACCTTTCGTGGTAACTAAGGCACTTCTGACAGCATCTTTTAAGTTTTAATTCAAAAAGCAAGGGCGAGTACTCTAGTGCATTACTTCACGGTATCCTATACCTCGCAAGGTAGATTGTGTGGATGGAACGGGGACAGATACATTACAGCGCACGAGGAGTAAGGACAGGTGGATGAGGAGCAGTTAGTTGAACATGGCATTACCCATGCGAAATGGTACTCCCTGCATCTCCAACACACGCACTCCTGACAGGCGATCGGAAGCGATATGAGTGATTTACAGTGGCAGCAAGCAAGATTACTTAGAAGCAGCGATTTGCGAAACCTAAGAAACTGCCGACGTTTGTCCGTTGGATGGTGATGGCCATATGCTCACCCGTTATGCACGATATTTGGGCACTGTCATCCCTTCTGACGAGTGCATGCCCCGGAAGTGTGACAGCTTGTTGCTGAAAGCTGCATTTTTCCAGACTCAATGGCATTCTTTAGTGTAAAAGACGGTCTAACACCGGTTTTAGGTTGGCGTTGTGCTCTAAGCTGTCTGTGTCAGAGACGAGAAGGCCATCGAGGTGAGTCATACATTCTCATGGGAATAAACGGACATTTGCGGGCTACATAAGGCGTTGGAAGGTGGTCGCTACGTCAGAGTCTAAATGGCCTTGCCTGAAATTAATGCATCGGATTTGGCTATACGAAACTTGGATTCCATCTGCTCGCTTTAGCCACATCCACATTTTGTCATCCTGAAGTTGAATCAAGGGTAGGGAACTGTTTAAGCCGAATTAACAAATTTGAGCGATTCACATGTGTGGAGTAGAGGAATTGCGTCCGCCTTAGTTGCGACCTCCAGATTCCTACAGTTCATGCACAATCGCGTGCTACGGTCGATCGTCTTTATTAGCATAATCGCAGAGGCTCACGGTGACTTTGCTCTTAAGTTACACCTTCCACCAGATGGTTGACTTCTAGCAAATGCGGTGGTATGCGTCTAGGTAGACAATAGATGGGTCTAGCTTCACCGGTGTCTGCCGCATGCTTCACGAAACTTGCTTGACCCAATCTAGCGCTTTGTCGTGGCAACGTATTCGCGTACTGGCTTAGCAACTTGCAATGTTTTAACTCGTTATGAGTGATATGAATCGGCTGTGTGCACGTTCACCGAAGTTATTTACGGGTATGGCTGCGGCTTCATAGAGAGCACTACAAGTGGCATCGGTAGGGAAACAGGTGAGTTTGCTTTAAAGCCTTACTGAGTAGATTGGGTGCTTGTTGCGAAATATATGACGATTTGGACGTTGCGTAGAACATTGGCGTCGGAACATTATGTGATAAGCCAGTTTTGGACATTGTCCAGATTTGTCCCTGTGCAGACTTCTAATGATGCGGGGTGCTGCTTCCTCAGCCTATGATTTGTCAACGTCGAGAAAGCGTTCGCTTGAGCCGATCTATGGTGCTAAAAATTTCGGTGACAACCTGCTTTGCTCCCTCTAAACGTAAAAAGGATGAGTCAAGGTGAGGCAGAGCACAAGAAATGAGTGAAAGTAGTGTATTTACGTGACGATTTGGAGCAGCAGCAACAACAAGAGCATGAGCTTCATTTAAGTCTCCTGAGTTTGCGAGAAGAGGTGTTCAGTTCAGTGACTCATGCGACTGGCAGAATCGGTTTGGCAACTTCTCTACGTGGAAACGCAAGGATGCAGATCAGGAGGAAAGATATAATTCTGCCTACTGTCTGCTCTCCAATATGGTAACGAAACCACGAGTGCTTCCGACCCTGCGATTTGGATCCCTACCTTGATTTCAGTATCCATTGGGCCATGTCTTCATTCATAATCAAAATGCTTGCCTGACCTAGGTAAACTGAAGGCGCCGACTAAGCGCATAGGTGCTAAATGACGAATCCAAGCGACGAAATTGGACTGATGCTTTCAGGCAGATAAATGGATGCCACACCTACGAACACATTTCGAAGTGCTGAATCTGCAAGCTTTGCATAAGAACAAGTACAGGAACAGCGACACATCGGACAGGCTCAGTACACTCCGAAATGATTTAAATTTAAATGCTAGCGAGCACCATATTAGCCTGCAACACTTTTGTATCAGAGTAAAGTTAAACTGAGAAATTTCTGAAACTTAATCCATACAAAGGTCTATGCAGGCCTCTTGGATGGAAAGGCCGTTGACTGTCTGAAACTGAACACGGGTGTCCTATACGTAACCAATGCATCATTATTCGAAGGTCTCCATACCTGGGCACACAGGTGGGGGCAGTGGGACAACTCTGGTTGGGTAAGGGCCAGTGTTGGATTGGTGGCAAGAAGTAGTGACCCACAGCCGTAGTGCAGGATGAAAGCCTGAGGAAAGGAAAAAGGAAAGGCGGTGAAGGAGGTTAGATACTAACCGTGGACAAAGTAATCTATTCACAGGCTGCGTAGGTAAATCGACTACCGAAAGCGTGACATTCTAGCATACACCTTCTGAGGCGCATCCATTCAATAAATCGTACTTTTATCACTCATTTTTTTTTTGATAAAAACACATCTTTGGCCATGTCAGCACTGATTGAGTTATGTCACCTTGCTGTGCGAGAGATGATTCTGCTCTGCTCAAGATTCACTCAGTGATTGGCTTGATGTCACCGATTGTTTGGTTGTTTAGCTCTTCTGACTCATATCTTTTCCAATGAGGGTTGTTGGAGTCGAGTGGATGCAACAATGGGGTGGCAATCACTTTATCAGTGCTATCAATATCCAGGCTATAAGTGCCTATACAAACAGCTGCAAGGGTTTACCATGCCTTGGATTGCTCGAATTCGGCAGCTGAAAGACAGCAAACACGGGCATTCCAATTGCGCTCCTTGGGTTATAAAACTGTTGCATGATACCGGACTCATAAGTGTGAAGCCAGCCCACACCTGACTGTCTGGCTTAAAGTGACTTCCTCGTGATGACAAATAGGTTTAAGCCGAGTCTGTTCGAGCTTCAGCGAGGACTCTGGGTAAGTGTAGCACTTGGTAGCTCTCTCCAAGCCGAAGGACAATGGGTGCGTTGCCGACGTGCAAAGCAGGTGATGAAAGAGCTCACTTGCACGACCCAGGGGTTCATTCGACCAAAAAGTGCCTGTCATCAACCTTGCTGCTGAAGAGACCTCAGCAAAGCCCCAATTTAAAATCCAAACAATGAGAAAAGCACCTTTAACGATTTGAACGCCATAAGTGATCGGTAAGACGCTGTTGCATTCCTGTCAAAGCAACAATCAACAGCGGATCTCTACATCTTTCAACGGATCACACATCGTAGCCACACGTTGTTATTGAGGCGCAGTTAGTAGACGCCCACTCAAGGTGGCCATAGAGATGAAGAAATGGAATATGTCAATAACTAAGTATGGTTCCTTTTGTGCGATTGGTGTAAAGGCGTATGAAACAAGATATCAGCTGTCGGCTGCAAGAGCATACTAAATCTGTATCAATCTACTATCTATCTATTAATTCGTCCCACGCTCTTCCTTCCTACCTTTAATTGCAATCACCCTCCTACCTTCCTTCCAATCCAGATTTCCTCCTTTATGCCTTTATGTAACCAATTCAATCTTCCTTCCTAGTAGCTTCCTGTTGAGTGGCAGCGTAATTGCGCCTTCGCCATCACTCTCTTCTACAAATGGAAAGCACTTCTTCGTGTGCAGATGCTCGACTCACCACGTGATCGTTCGCGACCCACAAGACAATGTGGAATGTGCTGATCAACGTGCTTTTGCTTACACAGCATAAAAATAAGTCAGTCCGACTTACTTGTTGGTAGAACGGGATGTTTGCCGACCGCCTTAAGACTTTTCTCGTCCATTCGCACTAAAACAATTTATTAAAGTGTAGAGGCCTCGTTCTCCAAAATGCAGAAAAATGGGGGGAGGTAATTTGCTGTTTTATTATTATGGCAGGACCACTGATTGTGGAAAGATTGTTTGATAATCGAATGTAAAGTTAAGTGAGGAATTCACTTTCAGAACAGCCTTCGCAATTTAAAATATCATTTGCTTTTCTGATTTGAATGTTTTCTTCTGTTTAGTCACTCTCTAATTGCAGGACATGCTTTGCCTTTGTACTACTCTCATTTAAGAAAAGGAGCTATTGCCAATTTTCGGAGAACCTTTCCGTTCCTTTGACAGCATGGCAATCACCTTTTAAATGCTCTACCTCTACTTTTATTTTCTGTGATATTTGCTGTTGCAAAGGTAAGGTCATTTACAATCAAGTCGTATGGACTTCGTTGGAATGCCTAGAAAATGAAACCATCACTTCTTAATCCCATTTTGTAGGCACTTGGTTGTACAGCTACTCAAGTAATTCGGTAGAGTCGTTAAAACAAAGAAACCGGTTACGTACATTGAAAAAATTAGGTATTTTTAGCAGCCCCTGTCGTTTCCTCCCTCCTGTGTCCCTCACTCTCCTTTTGCCGCTTATTGCAATGGTTGTAGTATGTAAGTATGGTGCGCCAAGTGCGACTAACAAGTCCACCCAAAAACACTAAAATGTGGCCACGGCATAAGTTGGCAGTCTATGTCGCCTTACATTAGACTGCTCGGGCTTTCCTGCCTTATTCATCTCGGCCCACACCTTTTGCCAAGTTCGGACACATTCATTGACTGGCAGGTGTTCATTCTAGCACACATCCATTGCCACAGCATAACTTCCTATAAATGG
>JADWOT020000431.1:0-33609 GCA_036345935.2 Taenia hydatigena
ACGCATTTGACTAACAGAAACAAAACTTTTTGCTTTAACGACCAACGACGGTCACATTGTTAAGGAACTGGTGCGATTAGGTTGTGCATAGCAGTAAGAATAGCCTAATGTGCCGAGTCCTACAGTCCTCTTCTTTATCTAGTTGTCACAAAAATTATGGAAGGAAGGGAAAGGTAGTAGAGCTTAACATCGATTGTTGCGTACTCTGAAGTACTATTGGCCTCCTATTCTTACCATTCGATGTGCGTTAGATTCTATGCTAATTAGGTGGGCTTTGATTTAACCTGTTTTATTTTTGATCACACAGCAAATCCTCTCACCCTTTGAGGTCATGTGATACATGGAGGGACACGCGTTGCGCCCCACGTCCACCAAGTTATGCAGATACATCTGCCTTTTGTAGGCATTACCTCATGCATGTCAGCAACAAACTTGACACGAATTTTTACTGGTTAGGTGTGTTTGCACACAATGTTGCTATTTTTTGCGTACCCTAATCTTATTGCATTGGAGGTGTTGTAGTTGTTGCTGTGATTCTCATGGCACTGACTGCTGTGCCATGAACTCGAAGGTGTCTGATTCTGCGTGTTACAGGATGGCGAAGATGCAGACAGACCAGAATTCAAAAGTCGGAGTATGCAGAAGCCTCAGACTGGCTAGCTTGCTAACTGGCTGTAAACATCATCATCATTGCTCAGTCCTCGAGTTTTGTAATAGATGATCGCTCAGGGCTGTGGATGACTTTTCAAGCTTAAGCCGTAGATGCCGCTGTACTGACATGAATTCAAGTTGTGCGACGATTAGTTGTCATCCTTCATGAGTCTGACTCATTTCCATGACGGTCTCTGGAGGTATTTGTGTTCTATAGGAGACTTACGTGTAGAAGCTCTATCAACAATGCTGCGTTGACTTCTCCCTCATCAGAAGCTCTTTCCACAAGTAGTGAGAAGAAGAATTGCGAGTGAAGTAGTAGCAAGAGATGCCTTCACACCCACATCTTCAGATGCCGCAAATCGAAACAACTTTCTTACTCATTCACGTTTGCCTTCCTCTGCAGACAATTGGTGCAGTAGAGAACAATACTTCAACGCCTTGGATTTCTTTCAAGTTGACTCCTCACATTTCTCCTTCCCTCTACTTCATTTTTAGTGCCCGCTTATGTTACGCCTCTCAGTTAGGAAGATACACTCATTACCACATCTTGGTGGAATGTTTCCCTTGTTCTCGAAATCCAGTTAGGGCTTGGGGTTGGTTGCAGTGCCCACTGGTAGGGTGCTGGCTTGCGCCCTCTCGAAATGGAACCAGAAGTCCGCAAGTTACGTTTAGACTCAAGACACTGGTTGAATAGATCACATTGTAGCACTTTATCACGTTTTGGAGCAAATATGGCACCAAGGAAAGGGATATCGCGGTGCCACAGTTAGCAGTCGCGGATTCATAGCATCCTTACAGGTCAAAATGGAGCAAAAAAACATGTTTAGCCGACAGGTGCCAAGTTTTGCGGAAATAGCTGCAAAAAAAACAATGTAAACTAGCATCTATTCGTTTCACGAGGTGATAATGAAATCGAGTTTTAGAAGGGATTCGTGGAGATATCGACACAAATACACCTACCGTACTTGTGAAAAAATTGAACTTCACATATTATTTAAAATGTGTTTCAGTAAAGTTTTTGCATTACTAAAAACAGAATTTTGGAACCTTTCTAACCTAGCTTCCACAATCAATGAAAATCTTGGCAATTTGTTAACAGAGATCATATAGAAACCCCTACTTGACTCCAGTATGGTGAAAGACCGATCTTATTTGAGTCCATATGTTTAAAAAATATAAATTTAACCCGTTCGGGTGACAACTCGGTTAATTTATCAGCTTTACCGCCTAATTGTTAATGGGTACATTTATTTATGACCAACCCATCAACCTCCATTAGTTTCGGGTTCAAGGCGAATTCCGTCTGGAGAACAGGAAACAAATGCAGTTTGCAGCCAGATGGTGAGGCAAAAGTAGGGAGGTTTTAAAGGCAAATTAATCGTCACAATACAGAGTCATCTAGACCAAAATTTAAAATCCACTAAACCCGTCTCCCCGTCCCTTTAATAAATTGGCACGATTAAGACTCCCGAATCTTATTCATCTGACCCGTAATCTTGAACTCTATTGGCTCTCATGGTTTATAAATACAGTACTTAATTCAGTCATGGAAACGGCGCAGAACTGTGTGGACACAACTTTATCATGTCCAACTTTACAGTGAGAAAGCTTCTAGACCTCCCTGATCCTGAGCAACCTCAACATCTGGCAACGCTACAAGCAGACGGTATTTTCTGTCAAGCTGCTTTATCACTCTTTGCGTACCGCCTTGTTCGCATGCATTTGTACCTTAAGCTTTTGTGCTTTTTTGCCACTTTTCGTTTATCAGTTATAATGAGCTGAAGTTGAACTCACTTGCTGACCTTTGTAGCTGCCCTTATATGTAGCCAGAGTAGCATACCTACTGTAGAAGAAACTCTACATCACTTGTTCAGGCTCATATATTTTCTTATTCACACACCGGTCAGGGTTGGCTTTGGAGAACTGTTTTGCAGTGCTTCTCACCAGTGCCATTGCTATTTTTAACCATCATGAAGCCTTTCCAACAACCACGTGTTTGCGTCCACTTGAACCAGCGGGGCTGAGGTCAAACAGGACCCGATTGCGCACTCAAAATAGTACACTCAGTGTAAATAAGCCCTGACGCAAGTAAATGTGGAGGTGACATATTCTTATTCCACCTACTTCGCTTTCACAGGTAAACCGAATACGGAGGGCCAAGTTGTACTCGACGGAAGGACAAACTCGGATTTCCAACAATTAGCCGCATCGGCTTTGTTACCAACCGTGCAAAAGCAGTTGGAACAGGCAACACCTCCTCCGTCACAAAAGGTGGAAGATATGGTCCCTGATCTGACTAAGCCTCCGGTATCTTCAATACCCAACCCTTTCCTTATGCACTCGATGCAGAGCAATGATGAGGACAAACAAACTCAGCTGAATTCTTTGCCACCAAAACGGCAAAAAATTGATGAGATCACTTCCAATGAAGCAGATATCTTGGAGGCGACGCCTGTATTTCCACCACACAGTACTCAATTCGCCGGCTCTTCAAAGTCTGAACTACAACAGGCATCCTGCATCGATATGTCTTTGCCTCTACACCACGATGAAAGCTCAGGTCAACCTCAATCCACTACCACATTGCCGACCTTCCCAACAACGAACCCACTCTCATCGCCAAGCACGTGCCGACAAACTTCAGCAAACGTCTCCTCAATTCCAGATTTCTCTTTCCTCCAGCAACCTGCTGACACCGTATCCATGCCTGATTCAGCAAACTGCACTACAACGCCGTCCACAGAGCAACCTCAGATGCATCATACAGCATCTGAGACACAAAGACAAGACAGCCGCAGGGTCTCCTTCACCCCGTACCACATCAATATGCAGGAACGCAAAGAACTGGCACGTCGCATCAACTTGAATGAGGATCAGGTTGGTCGAGCGATATGATGCTAAATAAACTCGTTTAATCGACAGCTATTTGTGTGTAGCGATTAATTGTCTACGATTGGGTCGTCTAGCTTCGTCATTCTTGTGACTTTTCTGCTAGTTTATGGAGTGGCTCCGGAATCAGCGTTCCAGAACGAGGAGAGCTGGTAGGAAAATTTCTGGCAACGAGACATCCGTGGCACAGCCAAAGATTTGTGACATGGAGAGAAGCATCCCATCAACCGACTCGTGCAACAGCGGCCCCAGTGAAAGATTCAGAACTACTGAGAGCTCCCAATCGCAAAAAGTGCTTCAACAAATAATAACGCCATCGAAGCAATCTCATTCAGGAGAAGGTGATGACTTGTTGTCGAGGCAAAAGCAGTGATTTAGGGCACTAGTGGAGTGGTTGGAAAAAAAGCTTGCTGCTGTAACGGACCAAAAGCAGGATGGTGAAAACGAGGATATGAGGAAATATGTGGAGCTGACGAAGCGAGTTACTCGCCTTTTCTATGAAGTGTCTGCTAATTGATCTTAACCATCTTTCATTTAGTGGCTGTGATGTTAATATCTAATGTTCTAACTGCTTTGCGATGCTTGTAGCATGTTTTGATCACAGCCATTTTTCCAAAATAAATGATTAAACTGATGATTTTAAAATGTTTTGTTAGAAGCTGTGCATGAGGCTGGAAGTCGCCATAATAAAGTGCTTCGTAGGCACATTAAGTCCAGTGTTCATAATCTATGCCGAAACAATTCACTTTAACTCGTTTTCGAGCTGTAGAGCTCATTTAAAGCGTCTACGGCAAATGTTATCATCCTTTCGAAATAAAAGGTCATTTAGTTATTTCCGGTATACATATGGTCAAGCATTTTAGTTGTAAATCATCTGCACCTGCTTCACAGCTCGCATTAAGCCATTCAACGTGTAAGGTTGGGTGTAGGGCACAAATCAACATCACACGCAGGCCTTGATTTCAATTGCCAGATTGTAGCCAACCAAAGGTCTAATGGTTGGCACGTTTACTGGCATGCTATCAACTCTTAAAAATTAATCCACAGAATTTGAAAGTAATCATGCAGGCAAGAAGGAAGGTGGATGTTGTGCCATTCCATTGGAGGCGATGGAAACCCATTCAACTCATCATCATCAGCATCATTTTTGTCAAATTTGGTGTGGTGGAAGGCGGTGGGCAGACGGTAACAAAATGGGTTCACTTTGAAGTGGCTGTTATTCTCAGCAGTCACCCATGAAGCACTGCAGTTCGATTGCCATGAAGACGCTCACGAGCGTTTACTGGCTTCGCTTATCTTCATAAAAAGCAATTTAGACCAACCAGAGCAGGAGCGTTCCTCTAACTCCCTTAAACATACCTTGATTCGGAAGCTGATCGTTGGTCAGACAGTGACGAAATGTAGTTTTGATATCATACAATTTTATTATTTATTCATCATGCATGCCACCCAAAGAACATTCCTTATGTGTTGACCTTGAAGTACAGCGTCTAGCAGTTTGCTAGAATGAGTTTGATGTAATTACCGGGATAATGTGCTAACACATGAAATCATCCTGGCCATGCATTTTACTGGAGGGGATTTTAACATGCACGGGAGAGGAAGAGCTCTGCAACGGAAAAGCATGCGCGTGCAGCGCCTGTCAGAAGCCATAGTTTGCCACAAGACTCGCCCGCATCCATTGAGCGCCTCCCATTTTTACATTTTCCAGTTGAGCAGGTTAGTAGACGCGCAACCAATTCTGTCCTGTATTTCAAAAAAATCAGCCACGCTGCACTCAGTGTCGCACAATGGCAAAGGCCTTCTCTGCCTAAATGTCTATCACATTTACTGCAATTGGTCATAATTATTTCACGGGTCGCGAAGGGTGTTTTATAACGGAAGAGAAGGTAGTAATAATGCGTCAACAAAGAGTGTAGAACTGAAGATTGTGGGAATAATATAAAGGCGACAGGTGAATGCATTACTACTCTGACTAAGTCATTGAGGCTCCTTTAGACAGGTAAATATGCAACACGATTTCCACGTCATTTGTCAAGAATGACAGGTCCAAGCTATATTATCAGCTGCGACGAATCTTCTCATTCCCTACATCTTTGCACAGAACATGGTAAATCAAGCACACCTAACATCTGTTGCATTTTGTCTACACTTTGCTCTGGATGACTTTGGCGTACAGCTACTGATTATGCGTCGGTAACCGACATGCAACGACGCGAACTCGAGTGGAGTGAAGGTGGCACATTGAATCATCACCTTGGCCTGTTTGCATTAGTAACCTACTGATCACTAATGGCTCACAAAGGGTTAAAAATTCTCTCTTGCATTAATTAGCCCCTGAGTCAAGGCATTGCCAAGAATTATTCTTCTGCAAGGTTGGATTAAACGCCCAGACATGTAAATGCTTCCCTCTGATAATTGCACGACCACGTCAACGAGAATTACAGCAGAGGAGTATAAAAAAGCTTGATTGTGGCGACATAGGCAGGAGCGAAAGAAGCAATTTAACAAGCCCTCACAACTGCAACGTGAGACCTCCTGCAACTATACCTGTGGCTAAACAGAGACATGTAGGCTGTGGGCAGTAGTGCTTGCATTTTCTACTCCAACTAGGATGGATTGTTTAAGCTGCCTTGCTATGCAAATTAACGCTTTATCCTAAACTGTCTGTACACTTCTTCTCCCTGTTCTTAAATAAGTCAAAATACTTGGTCGCCTGGGCTAGAGCGAGATGATTACCGATGAGAGTCAATCTTTTGTTTGTTGACAACCCTGACGTAACGAATATTTTTTTCAATTATATTATACTTTACGTGATATTTTGGTCATGATGGAGGTGGGTGGTGGTTGAGCTGTCGTTCGTTGGAATCAACCAAGATAGGCGGTAGATAGGCACTGCAAAAGACAAATCCTCGCACTGGACTTCGCGTAATCTCATCTTTAGGAACATTCTAAAACAACTGATGATGTACTCAACTCAGGTGTCATTGTGTGGCTGGAGCATGCTTTGATTTTTGTGGTGGAACAAAAGGTGCCGGGTAGAATAGGTCACATCGCTACCTCCCCAAGCCAGCGTGTCATCAATGCTGACCAACCGACAGATAGTAGACCATGACGTCGACTTGTCTAAACAACTACAGTATGTGCTCCGTTCATTTAACTTATCCTCAAATTGGCAAAAAATGATCCCAACGTAACACACACTTAACGTAACACAGTTAAACAATAAGCTTTCGCATTTGCGTATTCCTCTTTGCAGTTCGCTTTCCTGCACCATCTGTCCTTCTTCTGCATTCCCTTGGAGATGCCACATTTGAGTGCCTCTCTCTGCTGCAGGGTGTGCAATATTTTTTGCCACCTAAAGCAAAATCAGAGGTGATTAAGAACTGCCTTTGATGTCTGACAATAAGCCTTTATTCATTTACTTATTTATTTTGGCAATCTACACTGAGAGACTAAGGATATATTGCTGAGCTTCATTTTCGCCTGTTTTTCCTCACTTGTAATTTCGTTTAATTTTTTTCAGAGAATTGGTGACAACTTATTTGAATTAGCACCGCAAATTTAACTATATCCTGCATGTAGCCTTGCTCTTTTTAACCCCGGTTCATCTTGCTTTGATCACGATTTTTACTCTGCGATTTCTTCTCTGCCTTTTTCTTTCTCGCGTCTCTCAAGGTGATGGTAACAAATATTTTCGGGTGGACATGGCACTAGTATGGCACCTGTATGTCACTGTGCTCTTCTCCATACCGTTATGTCCAGCTTTGATCTCGAATGCTAGTCTCCAAATTGTTGTCTGCCATAATTGTTTTCTCACGTTCTCAAGAAAAATGTGACAAATAAGGTCTTATCAACAAGCATGGAGCTTGAGGAGGCGGTAAAATGAAACGCACTGCTGCAAGAGAACTTAATGGTTTTTGAAGTCGGCCATAAGTATATCACTTACAAATGGCTTGGTCTCAGTCACCTCTGTCCGGGCTCACCCACTACGCAGACATCACTGACTCGGAAGAATAACATTAAAGATCGGAACCATCGGTGTGTTTCTGCCACATATATCATTTCAAAGAAGATAGTACAACATCAAATTGTTAACATCTTTGTTGTCCCTTCCACCTTCTTGATAACAACTTTCACAGCTGACGGAATGCGTAGAAGATGCGGTCAAAAATTGTCGCAAATCCAGCTCCGCATGTACGTAATGAGTTTAGCAAATTTATCTTCCACCTCTACATTTTATGCTTCGGAGGTGAGCAGAGTTAATAGGTATCATCCAAGCAAATCGAAGTTACAGAGTGGAAGATGGTTTGCTTTTTAGAGGTCAATGACCTTCACTCAGTCGCTTGATTGGCATGTGCTGACTGTCAATTATTCGAAAAGCGCATTAAAACAAATTCCCATTACCACCCATTCGTTCTGTTTGGATTGACAATTGAGAACACAAAGACAGAAGCATAATTGCTTGATTTGGAAAACTGATCCAAGCAATGCGTCACACGAATAACTTAAAAAACTGGGATTGCTTCATTTTCAAACCAGTTCGTTGGCAAGGTGACGAAGTTAATCTAGCTAAAGAAGAATTCCCGTACTCATCAGATGGGAATTCATTTATAATTCATGTGTACTTTTAAAAGGATAAATAAGTCAGGAAGCAATTAAAAGGGAAATTTCGCACATGAAACTGAGCCGAAATGCTCGTTCTTTCTGACAGATTCAGTAGTTTTGCAGTGCACACGCTTGCGATACTTGCTAGGCAAGGATTTTATAAAAACTGAAGATGCCCTAAAACACAACGCTGCGTTATTGCCCACTACAGAGTCGAAGGCGATTGGCTTAAATGAGCCAAGTATGCGCTCGTTGCGTCGCGCTGATTGGACGCAGTAGAAGTCGGCGTGGTTGTGAAATTAACGGTCTGACGGAGGTTGACTAATTATTGCCTTTTGACTTGGGATCGCGTCCAAATGTGTAAGTTCAGTTCAAAGTATTCGTGCCAGCTTTAGCACACTGGGTAGCAGATTAGCAAAAGTGGTCCATTCCGATAAATAGCCTTTATAAAAGCAAAATTGAAGGAAGGCAAGGGGCAATCCTTTTTTAATGCAAATAGAATCAGAGATGTTTTAATGTAGAGTTTTATTACTTAAGGCGAAATGCAAATCTGTGATGCGTGACGACTTTACAAATGGCCAAAATGCTAAATTACGTGCTCGTCGATCCCAGTGGGCAACAGCTTGCACACCCCTACGCCCAAATCTGAACCCTCGAATGGCGTCATTTTTGGTGATCTTCCACAGTCTACAAACATGATCTAAATAGACCTAATAATGTACTTGAAGAAGACAAACCATT
This sequence comes from Taenia hydatigena, assembly GCA_036345935.2. Classification (NCBI taxonomy): domain Eukaryota; kingdom Metazoa; phylum Platyhelminthes; class Cestoda; order Cyclophyllidea; family Taeniidae; genus Taenia; species Taenia hydatigena. The sequence continues at coordinate 8,893 of JADWOT020000431.1, forward strand.
GTTACATTGCTTGCGCTCTAGTAGCGGGCAACTCAAACTCCACTGCCGTCATTTCCATCTCGCTTGAACCCAAGCTACCATTAGACGACAAATGGTGGAGGAATAAACGCCATCATTGCAACGATTTTAGGGTTCTACATTTGCTGTTAGATATTCTTCGTTGGTTATTTTAAAAGCTTAACTCTATTGTTGCATTTAGCCAGTGTTTATGCACACCTTTGTTTGAGTTAATTAGGTGACTTTATAAGTAAATGTAGCCTTCTGTTCGCCATTAAGTTTTCCTATATTTTTCCGAGAATCATAGACGTGGCAGTTCAGTGCATTTCAATGAATTACTAACAATCTAGAACAGAATTAGCATGGCAGGAATATCGCTCTATTGGCGATGCCTAGACCCAAACGATTTCCCCTGTAAAAATGACGCTTTGGAGAACAGTTGCTCCTCTGCAAGATTGCTCACAAAGCCACAAAATATCTTCTGCCGTAAACTTGACAAACAGACGATCGAAAGCTTCAAGTCCACTGTGGATCCGTTGCTCTATACACTGGATGCTTTATCTGATAATGATTGGACGTCTAATGTCTGGCAAAATTTGACAAATCTTTTGATTATCTCCGGCAACTCGTCCGATGAAAATCAAAGGGATGGAATTGCAAATGCAAATGGCATTTTTTCGCCACATTTTGCGTTCAATGTTTTAAACTTTACATATGGAATGATGATGCAACATAAGAGCCATTCATCAATCCATTTATTTCTTTCCATCTTCCTGAAGCTTGTTTTGTGCAGGTTAGCAATTACCTTGTAGAACACCGTGGAAAAATTTTGCCCGTATTTAGCAATGACTGCGGTCATTCTTCTCTCGCTCACAGTATTTTATCAGCACCAAAAAACATCCGATTTTTTGACTCACACTAATCGGTGAATTTGGAGTGTCGTGGATGGCTGTCTTTGCTTACGGAATGAACAGGAGGCCCCTGCGATGGTCGTTACTAAGGTTTGGGATTGTATTTTTTTTAAAAACCAAAAAAATTCAGTTTGATAAGTTAACCCCGCTTTAATTTCTAGCTTATGTCATAGCTGACTGTGATGACCTACTTTTCAAGCCCAGGTGGATACGTTGAATAGGTGGTTGTTGATTATCGGTTAAACGAGTCAAAGTTCAACATTTCTTCGTGAATAGTTTGAGATTTAATCAACCGCTTGTGACACGGTTTCCTTAGTTTCTGCAGCAGCCATACACACTTTGGTGTTTGCGTTGCGGTACTGTTTTTTTTAAATAGTTGTAGTTATTTGTTCACGCAAGACCAGCCTAATTAATGGCAGATCGACATAATGTAATTAGTGAAGACTTGATATGGTTGTCATCACCGAGCAAAACCATCAGTTTAGAGTAGCTACGGTGGCCTTGGAAATGTGAATAACGATTATTGAAGTCCGAGTATGATGTGTGATGTATGATGATAGCACAGAATTCGTGTTTCGGCTTGCATTTCCATTCATAACTGCCGTTGATGCTTTACACATTCGATGTCTAATTACTTGATGTTTTCGGTGCCCTCTTCAGAGCACACTGGAGGGGATGCTATGTAGTCTAATGTTTAGTGCACACATTGTGTTCTACATGTTTGTTGAGCTACTGTTGATGGAAACATCGTGTTGTCTCCTCTTGTGTTTTGACCTGTTGCATGTCTTTTTTTGCGAGTTATTACTTTAAAATGCGTAGTCTATATACGGTTTTGATGTAGGCAAGATTGCATTTACTTGCCATATCATTTTAAAGGTACAGATTCGAGCCAAAAAGGCGCCTAGTATGCGATATGGCATTGTCAAGCGATAATTTATATAAGCTATACCTGAATGGATAAGAGACGCTTTTGTCGCACTTTGTTTGACAATAAAAATCGAATGACATAGAAGTAGAAAATTTACAAGATGTGGTGACGAAATTCATCCTAAAAATGTTTATAAAACTTAATCGTTTTGTCCTGTCTGTTAAATGCAACGCATCACGTATTTTTGAGATCAAAGTGCGCATGATGTTTGCAAAGTTCAAGGCACATGCCAAATGCCGATTGCGTATTTTGTTAAGTGTAAAAAGTCTTTAAGTTAGTGAAATCGCTCATCATTCTCGAAGTCATCAGCGATAACCGCTTTCCACCCCGTTGGTAAATTGATTTCATCGCTACACAAAATGCCGATTTTGGCAAAAGTGAGTCGTATTTTGATATCCTTGAGTTAGTCTTTACCTTGAGCGTCTAAAACGAAGCATCTGCAACAAATTGACAGCTTAAACGTCAAATCATCGATCCTGAAAATTAGTGCATAAGCTACTCATTGATGCATTTCCTATGAATAAAGGATCATACAAACCCGAAATTTGACCAGCATTGCCTTCATCATTCTTTGTTTCTATCTTTTATTCCTAGTATCAAATATGTGCTTCACTTTTTGATAATCTCAAGTTGGTGCCTGCCTTTGACCTTTAAAAGGACGCATCTTGAGTAAATGGAAAGATTTAAAGACAACTTATGGAGCCAGGACATCAATGTCTATGCTACTTATTTGCACATTGTTTTAGGCGAATGACGCCTCATTTTTCGCCCAGATGATACGCCAAGCACCAGTGTTGTAGCGGAGGTGATGAAAGCGTTTTTTGGATCCTACTCTATCACATCAGTGTGACGTAGAATGCGTTTATTTTCCATTCCTTCTCCTTCATTTTTAATAGCGCAGTTGGTGGCTTACAATTCATTTAGCAGACATCATTTACTGCACTGCTTCACGACACTGACGACAAGAGTGGCATAAAGCAAAGATTAAATGTATTTTGTCGTACAGATTGAGTTAGAGCTTACCAACGTGGTTTGGCAACCTCACCGCACATCTTTCAGTCAGTTATCACATAGCGGTTGGTGACTAAAACAAAAACATTCACAAATCAGTCACGCCAGCCATTAGCACTCACGCGCATCAAAAAACGTTATCGGAATAACACGTCACTGTTCCCTCTTAACCACTTTACCAGGGCTTGAGTTCCGTCCAGCTTGATTATAGTGATTGGTAGGGAATAGGCGTGCATCGACCATCGGTTGTGTCCTTCACTCCTCCCAAGACCGCTGACCTAAGGCAACATATGGTGGAACACAATCGCAGGAAGTAAAAAACTATCATCAACCAAACTGAATTTAAGTTATTGTATTCTCTGTAACTTTGTCCTTTCACTTCAAGCCAACAGAGACTCTTATTTTGCTGTTGTAATTGTACCGCCTCGAGTCTCCCTTGAAGGCCAAAGAAGGCGGAATACTAGGGTAAACATATATATGCTCAAGAGGCAGAGGGAAATGAGCTGCTGGAATGTCTGGAGGCCAGCTTACGCAGCTAGGATCATATGGCCACTTCCGTAACCCTGACCGAAGCCGGCAGTCCAAACAAGTAAAGTACTCTAGTAGTTGTAAAAGGTTCTTCCTCTTCCCTTCTCCCACCCTTACGATTAGAAGTCTTGGTATTCTTTGCTATCTTTATTATAGCTCAGGGGAGAAGGTATAGAGTGATACCGTGGAAGATTTCAAAATGGGGATGCGTCAGCCTCTGGGTAGCGGCCACGGTGTCTTGCGACCAGGTTTGGATTGTTCTCTCGCCTTCGACCTGCAAAGCATATTTAAAGAACATTAGCATTGCACAGCTCCCTCACCTTTTGAGCACCGTCCCGGTGCTACTCCCGTTGGCTCACTTTAATTATGCTGTCGGATGGCTTTCTTTCTTTCACAACAACGTAGGTTTCATCCTCGTATCCGACTAAGGGGAAATTTGTAAGGTCGGACCCTATTGTGATGGATGGTTATTGGCTGGGTACGGAGTTGTGCATTCCGGACGAGGTAGTTCGTGAGCGAGGTAACTTTTACTACACGGAAGGATTTGTATTCGGGAACCTGGAACAACCAGATGCTTAAGAGACGTGACATCTTCCTGGTACCACAAGACCTCATCTCCCAGGGAGAGTTTAAATTTGTGTTGCCACATTTGCCCAGCTGCCTTGCCGGACGATTTCGTCTCTTCCGCAGTGGGCTTGGACGAGGAGGTCAGAAATCTCTCGTATACCAGCCACCTGTCAAAAAATAGAATACCCACTATACCGCGATCCCCTTCTGCTGGGAGAGGTCTGCGGAATAATGTATTCGCGTTACCATGCGAGTTCCTTTTTCTATACTGCACTGTACAGTTATATTGTTGCAGTTCTTCGTACCAGCGTAATATCGAACGGTCGATCTCCCTCATAGTCTTTGACCAGGTCAGCGCCTGATGGTTTGTTTCACTATGAACCATCTCCCATCAGGTAGTTCTTAAAGTGTCGAAATATTGTGTGGATGGCGAACAGTTCACGGTTCTCTGCACGCTTCTGTCAAATTTTTTGTTGAGTCTAGCACTGGCGTAGGCAATGACGTGTTCTCCGCCTTCTTTGTCTCTTTGTGAAAGTACACCACCCACGGTCACGTCACTGGCATCCATGTCTAGTAAAAAGCCAGAATCGGAGCGCAACAGAGCCTCCGCTTTAGTTTTTTGAAGGTTTCATCATGTTTGTTCTCTCACTCGAACTTCTTTTCGCCTGCCTCTCGGTTAGCTTGTGTAGGGGACTGGGGTTCTTTGCTAAGCGTTTAACGAGATACTTATGGTAGTTTGCAAAGCCGAGGAAGCTGCAAAGTTCTGTTTGATCGGTTGCTGTTGGCCAAGCTCTCACTTGTTTTGTACGATCTTCGGTGACTGCCATTCCATTTGTAGAGGCTGTATGACCCAAGAAATTGACTGAACGACGAGGAAAATGACGCTTCTTTGGATTCAAGGTCAAACCTGCATCCTGCAGACGGTCTAGGACTACCAAAACAAGGACGTCATCAAGGTAGATTACGCAATGTTTTGGAAAAAAGCTTAATCAGTGCTGTCTGCACTAGACGCTGGAAGGTGGCTGCGGCGTTACAGAGTCCAAACGGCATTGTCTGAGACTCATAAAGCCCCTAAGGTACTATAAAGGCCGCCTTTTCGCTATTTTTTCCACTACTTCTGCTTGCTAGTATCCGGATTTTAAGGCTAGTGTGGAGAGCCATTTTGATCCATGTAGGGAATTCAAGGAGTCGTTACCATGAGGTAAAGGGAACGCGCTCTTCTTGATACGGCATTTAACTTTCTGTAATCGATACACGGCCGTAGACTACGGTTGCTTTTCTTTATCACTGCGATTGGGGTGGCACATGGTGACTTGGGTGAATTTATAATCGCATCCTCGATCATCTCCTCTACCAGACGGTACACTTCTTCCATGAGAGACGGTGGTATGCATCTGGGTGGGTGCCAAATGGGTCTGGCTTCGCCGATGTCTATGACGTTTGACAATGTTTATTAGTTCGAGTTTCGCTCCCTGCCATGAGAGCAGTATCGGTTACTAGCACTAGAGATTCCGTGTGCCGGGTCGCAAAGGTGCTTTCAGCAGAACTCAAGACCGCTATAATGATACGAAGGAAGTAAACGCCAAGTATTACATCCCACACTAATTCTGGACATATGATGAATTGCCCCGTTTATTTTTCTTTCCCCATTAAGACTATTAACGACTTCCCTTCTTCTTACTTCATCTTCCTCTTTTCCGCTGAGAGAAGTTTTGTAGAGAGAGAACCCGTGCAAAACTTGCTACAGAAATTTCGAAAACTTTAAAGATTCACTAATAACTTAGCTGCACCTGGGCCAAGGAGGAAACTGCAAGGATATCCTTTTAGCTTGCCACAGACTCGCATAAATTGGAGCGAACCATAGGGGGGTAAGCAGGATAAGGAATAGTACGGCTCACCTGCTCGTGGGGCACGGCGCGACAGAGTACAACGTGGACGTGTCGGGTTCGTCCGGTGGTTGGACGTCTGAGACGTCTGTGTCAGGAGGAGTTCTTGACGTTTCCTAGTCGCTGCCTCCACCAACTGACTGAGATCGTTGGTCCTCATGGCGTGAAGCTTCGCTGCGATGGTTGGTGGTCGGACTCCGGCTCTGAATTGAACGGCCACCCAGTTATTCACTCTGTTTAATGGGCAGCCTCTGAAGGCCCGTTTGGCTAGGAGTTGCAGAGCCTCAGCATAGTCCTTGTCTTTTTCGCCTGGCTTTTGATTGCGGCGAAAAAATCTTTAGCCAGCGACTGCTCTTGCTGGTCAATGACAAGATGATCCAGCGTCTTGCAGCAGTGGTCAATTTCGGAGTCAGGAGAGACCCCTGCATCTACCGCCGCAGGGAAAAGCTCTTGCGGAACAGCACGGAGGATGAGCGGGACCCTCTGATGTTGAGGATATAAGTGGATATTAAACCTCACGATTTTCATCCAGTCTCCAAAGTTCATGCCTTCTTTGAAGCGGGAGGGGCCCGCCAACACTGCTACCTGTGTAGAAGCTTCTTCCCTTTCCTCCTCTTCCTTTCTTCCACTCTTACTATGCGAAGGCTGGTTGCTTCTAGACATCTTTGTTATAGGCTGAAGAACAATGCACGATAACTATGTTGGAGAGTCCAAGACGAGTGTGAGTCGACCTCTGGAAAGCAACCGCGGTGCTCCACGATTGGGTTGAAATTGTCCTCCCGCCTATGGCCTACAAGGCACATTTAAAGAACATAAGTATTACAGCTGGAAATGGAAGAGATGAAATTGTAGAAATTGAAAAAACATGTTCTCTCATTCAGTTTAAAAAAAGTGCGCATTTCTAATAATGTAAAGCATAACCAGACGCAAAAAAATTAATAATAAGGTTCTGCTCGAAAAATCAAAATAAGCAATAATGTGGACCCTACTTTTGTCAAATCAAATGCAGCATGCATTGCCTAAGTTCTTTGCTAAAACTTATAAAAGCATGTTAATTACCTGCTATCGACCTTCTTTTAAAAAGCCCTCGGACAAAGAATAAACGGTTTTTGCGACCCTGACCGGAATCATGCTTGATGTTACCTAGCGTTTATGTGGGACGTGTGCTATTTAACACCAACTCAAGGCTAGCAAGATAGTTATTTACGGTGCAAACGCAATAGCTGATGAAGGCTGATTGCCTATTCTACTTTTGGAGCAGGAGTTGACCCGTTGGATCAACGAAACCAAAGATAACGCGACTATCTTGACAATGCATTTGTAGGCGCAGTGCTTCTGTAAGTGATCTCCCAGGTGTTGCCATTGCTTTTCCTAGGTAAGGATTTACTAAAGCTTAGGTGCCATTTGCTAAATTTATTATGCATACCACCTCATCACCAAGAGAAGCTTGTCTAGGATGCACAAACAAACAATATAAAATATTACAAGGGGAAGTATTAGATCCAGCTCTGAGATACTCGAGTTTCTGGCCACAAATTTTGTGACTGGACGCTACTTTGCTGGTCTGATTTAAGCATTTTGGTATTTCAGTGCTGTTGCTGCTAAGCGTTTTTATTTGCAAATGAAATGCAAGCACAGGTGCTGGAGCGCATTCCAAAGGGACTGACGGAACCATTGTCCAGTACTTTGTTTAAGGCATTTTTACATTGACTATACGTTTCTTATTGAACACAAATTGTTGCATTTGAAGGGCTTTTTATTTCAATTTTGAAACATTGCCTTATTGGTACCGATGTCTTTTGTAATAATTCCATCTCTCTGCTAGAAAGTGTTGTACTTGGTCGTCGGGAATTAATAGGCTCTACGTTGGTGGTAGTAGTAGCGGTGGCACCTCAAAACTGTGCCACCACGTGAGTGCCTGCATCGTCTACACTCGGGTTCCCCCGCGAGTGATGCTATTCTCCTATTAGAGTGCGACCGTTTACTGGTCTGCTCAAGTCACTGGCAGGAGGTTGGTGTTGGGTCCATGAGTAACGCATGGACTAAAAGCAAGCACAACTGCGGTAGTGGTGGTCAAATGGTCGTGAACTGTTACTGAGTCTTATTATGCAGCTGCGACATTTTTTTTGCAAAGAAGGGCCCTATGGCTTGTAAGCCGCCTCCTTCGCAGCAGTTCGGTGATCCTTTTTTCAAGAAGGTGTGCGATCCGTATGCGTCAGAAAGAGATGGTCAAAGCAGCGCCTTCACTGGGATCGGGTGGGCAAGTGGGTGGGTGGATTGCCTACATCCAGGTCGTCTGTGCTCTTCCCATCCAATGCCTCATTGCTGATCAAAGGCACGAGTCTGTGCATCGGACACTGGATCGATAATTCGATAAGACCACCTGCTGTGCAGTCAGTGCATTTCTCTTTTCACTTGGGTGGTTTATCGATTCATATATCGATCGATAGGACCGTTGGGCAAGTTGAGCTGCAAAATCCGCACGGGTAAGCGAGTTGATAAAAAAGCTCAAGCCCATGCAAATGTGTCTTCGTTTATGGCTATGACGCAATTAATTGTATAGATATGAGGTAAATTCTTAAACTCTACTCTTTTCCAGCTCCTCCTCTCTCTGGCATTCCTTACCCTTTGTATTCCCTGTCCTTGATTTCCTCCTCAATCCTAATCTTTCGGAACAGCTACAGAGTTAGGAACGATGAGAACGCATCCTCAGTGCATTTGAAGCTCTGCTTTGAATTCCTAATAGCTTGGCAACAATTCTCGAGTCAATTTTAGGGGCCAGAGTTTCCCTCTCATCTTCAATAATCAACGTCACTGCAGTCTCTTATTGGTGGTTAGTTGCACTTGCTACCACTACATAAAGCGAAGCAGCTTTACTATGCTTAAAATCTAGTTAAGCAGGCTTTGATAAATAAGTAGTAGTTAGTGTGCTTATCTCACAGGGGCGCAATCATCCTGCTTGAAACTTGGCCTAGTTGGGGAGTAAGTTAGGCTTCTTTTGAAAGGTCAACTGCACGATTCTAAATCCCCTACAATGGCCAACAATTTGAGTCTGCATTACAGCTCTCATTGCATTTGTCACAGGCTATTTCATTTTCCTCACTTTGTTTGTGCGTTGCCCCTTTAAGTTGTTAGTTCGAGGAGACCTTTAACGAAGCATCCAACGGAACCCTCGATCACTCGGATAAGATTTGGGTACGGCGATGGACCTAATAGATTGTCGATCACTTATTTACCCCTAAGGTCTGCAACTCAATCAATTTATTGAAGTAATTGTTCAACGGGTCTGTCGTTGCTATTCCAACTTATACAACGTTAGTGGGACCAACCACTCAGCTGACTGCTCCGAGTCTTTCACTAAAATGCACCAAAGAAATGTTTCCTATGCCAGCCAAATAAAGTTTTCCAAAACCGAACGCTACAAGATTACTCGCCGACTCGCGCAGTCACTGATGAGATGCTTTAGCGCTTTCTTCACGCTACATGAAGGCACACTAGCATTGAATGCGCATCTCCTACCAGCGTTGGCTGACGAACCCATACGGGTAACCACGAACTCTAGGCATTATCATTGCGCCATAGTGCATAAGGTGCAAAAAATTATTATTCTTGCTCGAATACAAAGGCTTTTAGGGAGAATTTTGCACACCAAAACCAGTAAGGAAAGACAAAAAAGGCATTTGACCTTGAAGTCAATATCAAACTTTTGTACCGCTTTCTAGCCTTCATTTCCGGTTCGTTTGGATGGTGAACTTGCTGATGTGACGATGGGCTGAGTGAGACTGTTCGCTAAGCTGAATGAAAGGAACGGATAGGCATGGAGTGCTTGGTTGCTTTACTCTTGTGATTTTCACTTCGTTGGATGGGGATCATTAACATATAGCAGGTGCAAAATCTATGTCAACGCTCGAAATTAAGACAAAGCAAGTCATAATTTTAGGGCAGGGAGTGTAGTGCTGACGCACTGAGGAGGTGGTAGCAGGGTCTGCTGATTTGCCTCAGGGACAAATCCTTTAAAGAGAGCCACAGAGTAGGAGTCTTAACACCTTTGAAAACTAAATGAAAGCAGTCACTTGTGAATTCGGTGAGTATTTCGTCTCTACTTGCAAAGCAACGGCAAATGGTAGTTGGATTGCAAACCACTCCGCTAAGAGGCAGGCTACTGGTAACTTAGCGTAAAGTTGAAGCAGCATTGTTCGGCCAAATGGGTCCACTGAATAGTAGAAGACTTCACAGACACACACGATTCGGTGTTTTAATACCTGTGTTACATAGGGAGAGAAATCTTAAAGTATATCAGTGACTTATCCCTTAGTCGAACCCAATCACATAAACTTAGTTTCATTATTTCAAAGGCCACATTTTACGTCAATCGGGAATTAATTGAGAATTCCATATTCCTTCTGTTAAAAGCGTCGACGAAATCTTTAAGACGCAGTCAAAGTCAGTGACCTTATGAACAGGTGGTCCATTCCTCTGTCGGAAGGTCTTCTGGCGAATTTCCCACCTCTCTCTCCCCTCTCCAGCAGATGAGGTCACACTCTCACACTCCAAAATGCGTTTTGGAAACAGCGCATCTTGATGTTGCAAGGTCCGCAGTCTCCTCGTGCTCATCCTGCGGTCATCACCAGTGTGGCGTAGGTTCAAATTGGTCCCACAAGCGGTTCTGCTTCTGGTGAGCAGGTAGCGAGAGCTGGTAGTGAACTCAGTTTAATCGCCGAAACTCAGTCTATCTTGCATAGTTTTGACTGACGTTCCGCCTCTAGATTAAGCAGTAGACGTATCGGTGGTTGTAACACAAATTTCTACTACTTTATGCTCTTGCCCCAGCATTGCAATAATGCGTGGTCTGGAGATTGTCGACATGGAGGAAATGGCGGATTGTGCAATTTTGCCTATTCATACACTGACCAGACCTTCATAATTAAGCATTCAACGAGTTGATGATGAGGATCTTGTTGGGCGGGCGCAGAGGCGGCACCAACACATGAAAATTAACTTTTTCTTGTGAGACTTCGACAGCATCTGAAGAGCTATCAACATCAGACAAAATTCTTTCGTGCGACTTCATCTCTCTGCGTTGGCAGTCGAGTGACTTCCTGCGCTCTCATTGCGAATGAGAATAGAACGAGCAACGCATTTGAGATCAAGAACACAACACAATAAACTCATATTCAGTCACTTCCTTAAAGGAGTGCAATCAAATCGTTGTGAAGAGACTCAGAACGGACTTTCCGTCTGCGATTGCCTATGGCAGTTCTCGTGGTAAATATTTCCACTATAAGCCTATTTGAACCATAAAGAGCCTATAATGGCAACGGATAGTGAGGGACCACGGCTGCATCATTGCGGTCTGCTTTGTCGCGTTTGGTCTCGTTCAAAATCTCTCTTCATGCTTTAGTCACCAGTGGTACCTTGAATAGCCCGAATGCGTCACTTTGCTCCTTTTTAACCTGCTTCATCTTTAATTGATCGCAATTGCTACTCTTGATTTTTCTCTTATTTTCCATGTAGTAGTAGTAAATTGTAGCAAATGTGGGCTGATTGACATAAAGGAGCCCATTCTAACAGCTAACATTTGATAACATCTAAACGTCACTGTGCATTTCCTCCCTTTCAAGCTTCACTCCTAATTGTTTTCCTCCATTTTTGTTTCTCGTAATTGCTTTCTCATGTTTTTAAGAAATAGTAGCAATTAGGATCTGGTTGACACATTCCACATTGCACTTTACCTCATTTCCTTTTGCGATGGTAAATACTAGAGTCCTTTATTTGTTAGACATTGATGCAATGCTCTGATTTACGTGAGGGACGCCTAGGTTTTAATTTGTTTGGGGTTCGGCTCACCTTCGTGCTGGTTTGTGCTTGTCAAATTTAACTAGTTTGAGCAGCATTTATCAAAGTGCTTGTGTGATGGTCATTGCGAGTTAATGGGAGTTTATTTTGAAGGTGAAATTCCCTGCCACTGCCATTGTTGAGTCGGGTGAGTCAGATTACGATAGCTAGAGTATGGGTAAGGCACGGAACAGGGGGAACCGGTAATCGGAGGTAAAATATCAGGGATCTTGAGAAAACATATCAAAGGTAGTTACCCTTGTCGTAATTAAGAGTTGAGGGGTGTTTCGTGGTTGATGTACAAAATTGTATGTTTGGAGATTTACAATATCTGCTTGCTTTGGTCGTCTGCTTCTTCATTTCCAAAGTGAGTCGGCAATTCTTCACATTGATTCCTCTTCGGCAATGTCATCTAGCCTGAAGTGCCAAGGAGAAAGCAGGGACTTAGTCAGTGTGGCTGATCTTGTATGAGGTTGGCGCTCCTTCAGCGTCTTTTGTTCCACCTCGGCATAGAGATGAGGCACTACAGCTCTCCAGTTGAGGGTCCAACAACCGTCGAACGACAGGTTTGCCATCTTTATTTACTACCACTTGCACTGCATCCCGTCATTTGCAGCTCTCACACAGGCAACATGGATTACTGGCGACAAAGAGAACGAATCGCCTCCAATTGACATAAAAGTTTACATCAGGTTTACATGCTACATTGCTTAACTTGCCTCCCTTTAGCATTTGCTGACTCAAAGTCGACCGCCGTGTGAAGCGACTTATGGGGCTTCAATGCTACTCTCTTCCCACCATGAGATGTCCACTTCGATCTGAAGGAAGGAAAAAAGGAATTAAGGGGGCCGCAGGAAAAAAAGCAATTAAATGTTAGAAGTGAGTTTGTGGGTGGTAAAGTGTTGGCAATGTGAAGAGTTGAAAGTAATTGGGCAACCGACAGGTCATCCAACGAAGGATCAAAGAAGACCTTACTAGGCTCAGGATGGAACTGTCCTTGAATCCATGTATACTTTAGCTTACACACACACACCTTCCTGCCTGTTTTTGCACAAAACCAAATAAGGTGACCCTCCAAAAAGAGGGAAATTGAAATAGACAATAACACAATGCAGACTTGGGTAGACAAATAGACAGACAGGCGTGGATATATGGTGAATAGGGCACAGATGAACTAAGGAGGTAGAGGGACTCTCTGCAAGGTGAATGTAGGAAGTGGGCAATCAGAATGGCAGATAGGAGTTCGGCCAGCCTATAGATTACGAAATAGTAGCAATGGTTCACCTACCCTCCAGAGGGACTAAGTTGAGAAAAGGAGCAGATGAAATTAGGGCGAAATGATGAAGAACAAGCTAAAGTAACCAAAAGAAACACAAGAATGGAGGGTTTTTGGCAATCCAAGCTAAGCTATGCGAAACAAGGTTTGTTTATAAGTACAGCGTATTTTGGAGAGATCTAGTCTAGCCTGTACTAATCTAATCTGGTCATGTTCCTTTGCTTGATTTAGTAATGCCATAGTAAATGGGACGCCAGCGGTCAGGGAGTAGAATGAGAGAAAGGGGAGAATCTATGTTGGATTTAAGGGGGGTGATGGTGAGAGAAGCGCGAGAAGGGCAGAAGAGCGACACGTCCTCGTGTCACTAAAGTGGAGAACAAAGCTAAGGAATTGCAATACAGATGCATAATAGAGTCGGATACATGGTGTGCACGCGGTGGGTCACAAATCGAGATGTAACACCTTAAAGCATATTGAGCGCAGCAGGAGACGAAGGAGACACTTAACAATAATGTGCCGGAGATTGGCATCAGAAAGGAGGAGTAGACAAGAGGCCTCCTCTTTACCCACTTCAAAGACTTCATCAAACCAAGTTCTTAAGTGTGCACCTTGATCCGCAATATCTACGAGAGGGAAAGAGAAGGCCTCGTTTCACATGTCATGAAATTGTGTCGTGCCAAATGATCAGACCAAATTTGTTGTGGGGTTGACCTGAATGGTAACGTATTAGGCTTCTCTGAGGATGAGTCATACACCATAGACCAGATAGCTCTGTCTACTTCCCTCTCATTTTATTTACGTCCGTCGTAGACTAGCCCAGGCATCCGATCTTGTCTGTTGTGGATACAGTCCAATCTAGTCAGATTGGGCTAAGCTCAGTTATGCTAACTCTGCTACAGTGCTTTTGTAGATGAGCATGAACATTGAGCAAGTTGCTGTTCATCAGTTGGTCCTCTGGTGCTGTTGCTTACTCGGTGAATGCAAAAGCATGAAAGAGACAAAAAGTAAGTGCAGCGCAGTAAGCGTCGTGGAGGTTATGAGATGACTAAGGGAATAGACGACTTACCCCTTAGGAAGGAAGGAGCATTTCTGGTGCTCATCTCTGAGACTGTCCTTTGACGAATTGGTGCTTTGCATTGCTCAAGACAACAACGTTGCGCAAAGTTCTTCGAAAAGTAAAGAGATGTATTTGCTGCCAAAAGAGACAAAGGAATGACTGAGGTAGAGGCAAAGGGATAAGAAGCTGTGGAAGTGGAATATAGAAGGATGAGAAAGGAGAATAGAGGATTGGAAATGGGCATCGTAGGATGCCTCTGTGCAGTGCTGTAGTGCAGCGCGCCTTATTTTTTACCATTTTCTCTTACCTATTCCCAAAGTGACTAACTTACCCACTCAAATAGACATGTGACCAGGTATGATATGAAGGATTTGACTTAGCAAAAGGCATTTAAATTTTTTATTCAATGTCACACACAAAGAGGCCGAGCATAGTTTTCTTTTTCTATGTGATATGCACTGGATACCAGATGTGAAAACAGTGGAATGATGCGTACGAATGAAATAATGGAGAGAAAGGAGAAAATAAAACAGGTAGAGTAGAGGCGGAGGGTTGTGGTTGGTGGCATAACTTTCTTTTAATTTCTACCGCATTCATCTTTTTTGGCACCTTGATGACTCTGATGAGGCAGGGTGGGACGTCGGGAGTAACGAAAAGATGGAGAGGAAGGCAATGGAAGCGGAGGCCAAAAGAAGGCCAGCGGCGAGGAGAAAACGAAGCGGAAGGGTGGTACTGGCAAATGAATGAATGGTAGGAATGACACCGCGAAGCAGAATGAGTAATGGAAAAGCATCTCTGACAGTTTTTGTGTGATTAACCTCTTACAATCTGACATGTGCAACTCGACTAGTAGCACGTGCATCTTCTATAAGTGGTTTTGTTGGACCGCGAGAGCAGGGAGGTATGAATTTAGTAAAAAGTTGGCGGCTCTTTAGCTAGGAAAGGTACAATTTAGGCCATCTGTTACCTTGGCGCTGACCGCAGCTGATTTGTTCAGCTAAATGTGGCGAATTAAAAGTTGGGTGAGAGACGAAGAGAAAACATTTAGAGAAAGGAAGTAGGGGAAGGGACAGAGAATGGTTATCGTCGGATGCCTCTGTACAATGTTATGGCGCTGTGTTCCCTATTTCATTTCTTAATCTGCCATGCGTTCTTGAGTTCATTTTATTTACGCAATCATCAGACCATGTATTTGAGTTAACGGAACCTGAGTTTCTGTCGAACGGCACACTTGAAGACGCAGCACATTATTTTACCATGATAGGTGAGTTCAAATAGAATATCAGTTGTGACAATGCTGAGATGGCACACGCGAATGAAGGAGAAGGCAAGGAGGGCATAACAAACCTTTGGTTTCTAAGATTTCCATTTCTTCTGGTTTTCTGGTGCCTTTGGAATAGTGGAATGGGAGTTTGGGGCGTTGCAGTGGGATCGGATGAGAGACAGTGGAGGTGGTTGATGAGAAGTGGACCGAAGGTAACTACACTCCGGCTGCGTACCAATTCCAATAGCGGCTGACAAATCTACTCTCCTGCAAATCTTTATTCTTCCATGCAGATGAATGTCTTTTGCTACTCTGTGTGCATCTCTACCAAAACGAATTCCTCACCCAGCTGAACAAATGTCCACTTTGTTGCTCGGTTCGCGTAGCAACGGCCACTAAACATGATTTTATTTGTGCTAACATTCCACCCCAAATTTAGCAGCAACGAGGTGTAAGATGCTGGAAGGATGCAAGGCACGGAAGGAACGGACATGCAACTCTTGACATTCTTTTAACTTATTTACGAAGAAACAAAGCTTGAAGCATCGAACATCAAGTAAAGAGAAAATACACACAAGGAAACCTATCCTCATGTCCACTTAACGAAATCAAAGGTCCAAAACGTCATTCGCACCAAGTTGCGTTCAGTGCTCACTAGAGTTATTCTCTTGCTTTAAGCAATGGTCAGACACTTTAGACACTGCCAGATAGCGTGGATGATTGGAGTAAGAACAGACGATCAAGCATCTACCTGGTTTAAAATAATGAAGGTGATTGGTCGTTTAGTTGTACGTTGGTACGAGGAACGGCAGCACTATGATTAAACAGTTTAATACCGAAAAGTGAATGCACATGGTCTCTACATTTTATCTTCTTGCCCTTACTTTTCCACTTCAGGGCCACGGGATCGCCTTTCATCTCTGGATCCCTCACGCACCTCTCCTTCTCCTCCTCTTACCTCATTGTCTGCCAGCGCCATTTTTCGGATTCCACTCGATCTGCTAGAAGGACAAATTAGTGGGCAAAGATGAGATGAAGGTGCCTTCCGACCTACACACACGCAGGCAAACCCACACGTTCCTGCCTGTTTGCGTAAACACCAATTAAGGCTACTTTCCAAATGGATAAATCTGAAAGTAGACAATGACGCACATGCAACCTTGGGCAAACAGATTGACAGGTGTATAGGCAGTGAAAACAAAGAACGCTGTCTTAAGCAAAAGCGCACATTCTTACTCGTTATTGTAGAGAGTCAGATGAATGAGTTTGCTGAAAAAGGACTGAGCAGTGACTAAGCGGTTCACGCGTTATTGGGACGAATTCTTCAAATTTTACATAGACACGCATCCCGGTGAGTAAGCGATTGAATCAGTTCAGGAATAGATGGTAGAAATATAGTAAGCAGTAAAGAAGGCTACATCTGAGCAATGTGGGGAGCCACCCCACAGTGTCCATTTTCATTCCTCTCTTGTCCATGTCCACCCTTACTCCTTCCACATCAGCGACTTCTCGTCCCTTCACCTCTATCCTAATCATTCCCTATCTCCTTCAGCTAAAAATTCATGTTACCCAACCCCTGCCGAACAAACGCATAGACCACCATTGCCTTTCGTAATGCAAGACAACAATTATTCCACGCACAGAAGTAGGGGTGCGCATCAAAAATGCCCCTTCGTTAGCTCAATAGCAGTATTTAGGGGCGGGTCGCCAAATTCTCATCCATCGAGCATGCCTCATTCTTACAGGCGTCTTATGCGCTAAAATTGAAGTCCGCCATAACATCGGGGGTCAAAATACACATGGAAAGGCAAAGACTCTCTTTTCTGTGCCTCCTTTCTCATGTCTTACTCCAACGCATCTTCGGAGATTGTTTCCTTTGTCGCCTACTACACTCCATTCACTAACACGTATTGCGTCTTACAGGAGACAAATTTTCCACACATGGCATATGATTTTCGCCAGTAACATGTGCCTTATCTACTTTAATCTAAAATAAGCGGAGGTATAGAGTTACAGGAAGGAAAAAGCGATTAGATGAAGTAAAGTCAATTGTTGGATGGCTGATAGAATGTTAGCAAAGTGTAGAGTTGAGATAGAATGGCCAAAGAACTAGCCATCTAACGGAGGACCAAAAGAGATTTTATTGCGCCCAGGACAAAAATGTCGATTTGGTTTAGCTGTTTTTGTGAGATATCAATTCAGGCGACTACCCAAACGACGAAAATAAAGGTAAACAATGCAATAAACACAAACTTAGGCAAACAGACAGAGAGGCGTAGATGCATGGTGAAAATGGGGCCGGCGGTCTAGATTGGAAAGTCAGACAGAGAAATTCTTTACAAAAAGAATATAAGGGGTAGACAGTGAGATGAGCAGGTAAGAATTCGAACAGCCTACAAATTATGAAGTAAGAAGTAAGTGGGAGCAACGCGCTTGCCTTCGCTCCCTAAAAACTAAGTAGAGGAGTAGAAGTAGGAGATGGAGTTAAGGCGAAGTAGTGTAGTACAAGCTAAAGTGACAAAAAGAAAGATGGAAATAAAGATTCGATGGTAAGCATAGCGAAACTTTGTTAAAACAAGATTTATTCCCGGGCAGATCGCGATTGATTCAGGTCCAGTCTAACTCGTACTAGTCTTTTTAGGCAAAAATCTGCGCATTATTAACTCATGTCGCAATCGAGATTAAGACCAGTGGAGAGATGAAAGGGAACCCACAAAGAGGGCACCGGCAGACGGTGCGATAGGCGAAGAAGTTAAGAGAAGCATAAGGGGGGCAGAGAAGCGAGATGTTCTAATGGCACTAAAGTGGAAAAATAAGGTAAAAAGCTGAATTGTAGGAATTATTCACTCCTCTTTTCCGCATGTATTTTTCATGAGAGGAGCACAAGCGGTATGACATTAGGTAAGACACAATACGTGTGAATGTATAGAGCGCAGTCTGCGAAAAGGAGACACTCACCGAAGATGCGTTGGAGTGGCAACAAGAAAAAGGGGCGGTGGAAAGAGAACACTACAACTCTCAGTGAAATGAGTTGTGTCGAGTTGATTAAGTGGGTCAATTTAAATGGCTTTACTCGAGATCGTCATAATTTAGCCTTGGTCGCTAATCTTGCCTATTCTGACTCAGTCCAAATTAGTCATGCTTAGACGCACGTACCGTGCTACAGTTCTTCCGCAGTGGGACATGAATACTGAGCAAGTCGTTGTACACCAGCAGGTCTTTTGATGCTGCTGCTCATTTCGGGATTTGAGACGTATGAGGTAAGTGCAGCACAGCAAGCGTAGTGCAGGGTTGAATTTCGCCTTAAGAAATCGGCAATTCACCCCTAAAGATCACTATTGGGTTAACAAAGAGGCTCTCCTGATGCGAATGGCAATGGCGGACCACTCGCAATCGGCAGGAGCAAAGTAGTAAGGATTTTAAGCTAAAAGAGACAAAAAAATGGCAGAGATTAGGGCAAAGAGACGGGAAGTCGTGCGTATGGAACTGTGACGCAGCGTTCTTCATTTCTTCCCTAGTTTCTCCCATTCTTTTCTACACTAATATATTTGCCTACTCATCTAGCTATGTGAGTAAACGACAAAGGAACTGGCTTGAGAAACGGAATCTGGCTTTTTAAATGACACAGTAGAAGAGGCTAGTCACAGTCCTTTTTTTTCTGTGATTTATACCAAACATCAGATGTGATAATATTGAAACGACTCACACAAATGAAGTGAAGAATAACAGTGGCATACGGATGGATCTTGAAAGGAGGGAAGAGAAAGCAGGAGCAGGTATGGAAAGAGCAAATTACCTGCATAATGCTATTAATGGGAAAGGAAGACAAGTGTTTGGGAAGCATAAAATATCTCCCTGCTCTCTTAAACAATCTATTCTTAAGACTGCACTGTCTGATTTACTCTAATCGACTTGACTTTCTTCGTTCCATATTCTCGCACATCCGTATCGTCACTGCTCAAATCCAAACCATTTCTTCTTTGTCCTGAGTACACGAATGCTTCTTATTTCCAAATTTTCCTTTGTTTCCGTATTCTCTCAACTCTCTTTGCCAATGTAAAAATTGCATTTTGGTTACACCTAAATTGCCAGATTTTATAACAAAAAATGTTGCATGATTTTACACAGGAAGTAAGCTGCCAAATCCTGATTCTAAGCAACCCTCGACCAAAAGAGGTTGAAGAGAGCGCATTTCTAGAGTCGTAGTGTCCAAGCTTTCCTTGACGCAGTAGACACCCTACACATCAGCCACACCTACTTTGTCCGAGTTTAAAACGAGAACTGCTGTAACTTCCTTTGCCTAGCCGAGATCCCCAAAATTAACTGATTTGTGAACAAGAACTGCCGCAAGCAACTAACGAAGGAAGCAGAATGCTGAGTTTCAGTTATAACCCCATTGAAAGCGTTTGCAGAATAAAATGAGCATATAACTTCCGATTTGGATCATTTCCGGTAGCAGAAATATCCAACCATTCTAGCGTACGTTATCAATCATCAGTGTCAAACTAGGCGCTCAATCATCGACCAAACCTTTCTTTTTACAATCTGATAGGAGAATTGCCGCAAGTAACTACTAAATGGTATAAGCTGCTAGAGTATAATTTTAATCAAATCTGGTTCTAAATAAATAGAATATAACGTAGCTCTATATGCTTGCATTATTTTGGCTTTCTTAGCCAAAATAGTCCACTTAACTGTCGGCCAGGTCTAAATTGTTACTACATGACTCGAGGAGCGTCGCGGCTACCAGAGATTAAATGAACAGCTGAGTACAGAAA
Organism: Taenia hydatigena; assembly: GCA_036345935.2. Lineage (NCBI taxonomy): Eukaryota > Metazoa > Platyhelminthes > Cestoda > Cyclophyllidea > Taeniidae > Taenia > Taenia hydatigena. The sequence goes on from JADWOT020000431.1 coordinate 28,931, forward strand.
TGAATAATTGTGGGTGAAAAACCAAGAAAGCGGATCTCAGCCATGCACTCAAGCTATCCTAGTTTTCGTATTGAAATCATTCGCATTAAATTGCGTTCATTCCTAAGCATTAAATACCTTAAAATTGAACTGAACTTCACTGAACCGCAACTAATCTAACATTTGACGCACCTTAATGTTCGTTCACCCTGGCTGTTTGTTAATACACACAGCTGCATGGCACGAAATGTTATGGTTTCAGAGGAGACCTACTTTTGTGGCATCGTAGCCAGTTGACGGCCGGTGCCTAATTGAAACCGCTTACAGACCCAAGTGAGAAATACTTAGAACGCAGAGCACTTGAGCCAATTCGCTAATGTGTTGCTTATGTAATCTGATTGTGATCGAAGCTACCACACAAAAGCTAATAGCATCCCGACATCTTCGATGATGGTGAAACACGGTGAGCAGCTATTTCGTAAATAAATCCTTTTCTCGTCTTAGCATCAAGACTTCTAATTATAACCACGTCGCTGTTAAATAACTTAAATTGACTGGGAGTTATACGTAGTTTACAGATGTAAGTATGATATCTAGTCGTACTAAGCAATTTTAGGGCGCATTAATAATTAAAATCTTGGGAATAAACAGTAAAGTTTAATTGTCCAGTAAATGGATATTACTAGTTTATGCACGAGAGGAATAATAAGGAACCATATAACGCAACTAATTCTTACCTAAATTATGTGCAAAGCAGTGCTCAAGGCAGAACTCCAGCCTTGAGTCGCTCGGTAAAGGACTTGTGATTAGCAAATTATGCTCCAGCCAGACGCGATATGTTCCACTGAAATTCATGCCCTGCAAGCTCATTTCTACCAAGCGATTCCCAGTGAATGGGACAAGTGTCTGAAAAAAATACGGCCCTCTTCTGCCAAAATTATGGCATTCTAGTGTAGCAAAGAACTCAATTTACCAACGAGACGGAAAGCAGTTACCGCTGATAACCTCCAAAATGATGAGCGATTTAATTGACTTAAAGACGTGTATCACTTAATGAAATATGCAATTCCTAGTTAAAATGCGTCTTAAAAATTATAAGCCTCAAGCGCACTTATTTTTCGTCTTAAACGATACACGATATACTACATTTAATGTGCAGAAACAAATGAAAGAGTTTCATAGACATTATTAGAATAAAATCTATCACTAATCATGCGCGTGTGTCTAAATTCAGCAAAATTTATTCATCGAACTAGCAGCATTAACGAAAATGTGGTAATCTCTTACGTTTAATTGCTCTGGCATACGTAAGTGGGTACAAGTAGAGTTGTGGGCAGTCCATTGGCTCAAAATACCCGTGATTATGTAGAAATAGTCCCAGCTAACGTCACTACGCTTGTCCTTTAATAACATGCCGTTTCAGGCTGTCCTGGTAGTTGCAATTTATTATTCAAATCAACCTAGACTTATCACAACCTAGCTTGAGCCACCCGCCCCCTAACACATGTGGTGCGCTAAACAACCACTTTTATCTAATAATTCGGTCGTAGCAAACTGTAGCTGCTGCACTCCTACCACAATCTGGAAACTCTTGTGGCATGTCAGTGGACCGCCTCACCTCACACCCCCAGACACGTCGATCAACAAGCAAATTTATCATCGTCTGCGCAAACTCACTCAACACCCATGTTCCTTTCTTCGCGAAGAAACACATACAAATGAGTAATATTTTTTTTAAATTTGCTAACGATGGAAAATGAACAGGAATACACAACACTGCGGAGACATCATCGCAACTTGGGGAGGGGGATATAGGCACCAGGAACAATGATGACTCAGGATCTGCAGGGTTTTGTGCTGTTCCACATTAGAAGTGCTGCCAGAAGACACATCAAATCATTCCACTTGATGCGCGGTCTTCATGGTCTTCACGATGATAGAGGTGTTTCCACACCGACAAATTGCACTTATAATCCGCTTTGGACAGCGGACCTCCCGTCTGCATTTGGTTCACACCCAACCAACATTTGAACCTGCGAAACGAAAACATTAAGCATGGAATGGGGAAAGCCTCGATAAATAAGGAAATAATGCCCGAAACAGATGTGCTGGCTTTAATTTCCCATGAGCTTTCATAATGCAGCGGTATCACGCGAAACAGTAAGGGATAGGTCACGTTATACAAGGAATAGTCATCATTTATCAAAAACAGTACAGACCAGCGTCCGTGCCTGTGAATACCAAGGTGCAGTGATCGACAAAGTTTCTTGTGAAAGGAAGCGTCTACAATCTTAGATGCCCGCACCAGCAGGAGGCATCAACCTAGTCAGCGATTAGACACTTTAAAGGTGTAGACGTCTATCGGTCAGTGGCTACCCCCAAATGTTGGTTTTTAGCTCACCCGCACAGTGGTAATTCATGAGACCCTTTATTTGTTAAGCAAACTTCACAATTTCCAGTGTATGCTTGAAACAACTACTCAATGCCTTCAGGTGCACACGTCTTACTACATGAAGACAAATGCTGGATTCGTAGGTTGTAAAAAATACTACACATGCTAAATCTGTCTATGACCTAAGACGAAGTTGTAAGCAAGAGTGAAAATCGCAGAGGTTATTATGAGAAAAAAAATGGTACACATCGAGGGCTCACATAAGGAATAGGACAAGGAAAAACCATTACAAACAAAGCGTGCATTATCTGCTTATCAATTTCTCCACTTTGAGAATAGCAAGCCCTTATAGGCCCAAGGCAAAGGTAGCACGGAAATAAGGAATGCACAACAAAACGTCGGTCTAGATTGACAAAAATCGCCTGATTTCGGCTACTAAAGCTAAAAAGAGATCAAAAACTTAAACATAAGGATAAATTAATTAAAAGCTTGGAGACAGGAAAAACGAAACTACGTTAAACTAGCTTGCCCAACGAAATAACCAAAAAGAATCGTTGCTTTTCTCTGCATGCCTTCAGAAAGGTAGAGTTTCGCACAAACGAAGTAAAGCTCTTAGGGATCAACGAGCAAATTTATCACCACCTGCGCAAACTCGTTCAATCCTCACGTTCCACTGCTCGCAAAAAAGCACATACAAATGAGTAACAATTCAAAATTTACTAATGGTGGAGAATTTACAGGAACATACAACACTGTGCAGACATCATCACAGCTTCAAGGGAAGATGTAGGCATCAGGAACGGTAAGGAATCAGAATTTACAGAGTTTTGTGCTGTTCCAAACCAAAGTGTTGCTAGGAGGCGCAATTAACCATTCCAGTGTCCCCACTCCCTCTTGATGCATGAACTTCATGGATTGCACGATAGTAGCGGTGTTTCCACAGAGACAAATTGCACGCGAATCCCTCTTTGGGTAGCGGACTTCTCGTCCGCAGAACGGAGACAGCAGGCATGAATTGGGGAAAGCCTCCATCAATACGAAGGAAATAAGGTCTAAACAGAGGTGCCGGTTTTGTACAATTGCATGAGCAACTATGATGCAACGATATCACATGAAGTAGTAAGATCTGGCTCACGTTACACACGAAACAGACATCATTTATCAATAATGGCACAGACCAGCGTCAGTGCCTATGCATAACAAAGTGCGGTGATGAACCAAGTTTCTTGTGAAAGGAGACGTCTACAATCGAGACATCAACCTGGTCAGCAATTAGACACCTGAGCGGTGTAGACGTCGATTGGCCAGTAGCGATAACGCCAATGTTGGCTTTCAGTCCACCACACAGCGGTGATTACCGAGACCCTTTATCTTTTTATTTAAGCTTGCAAGTTTCCTGTGTCGGCTTGACACTTAGTGCAGCTTGATGTAAGATTGTGCAGGAGACGAATGCATTCAGGCTGGTGGTTCCGGCAAATTCACCCCGAAATTGTCCTCTAATTTCGAGGGTAATGTAGGGTAGAGGTAGGAGGGAAAGCGGAATTACCTTTATGACTAACCTGACATGCAAGTCAGGATCAGCCTCTGAGTAGTACGCACTGGGCTCGTTCAGCTCAACCACACCAAAACACCCCTTTACCTCCACCCAGCCACTAAATCCACCTCACAACTACTCTGTGCCTACTATTAAAGCAACCCCTCTTCCACTGTGCCCAACTAAAGGCACATCAAAGGCTGGTTGTTTAAAAAACCGGAATTGATGCAATGGGCATGGAGCTGTCTCTTGTATACGCCGCACTACACTTGCGCTGCGGCCTGGTCGTCGTCGGCTTGAGTTTAGCCAAGATCAAATGTCGACCACAAACACTCGTCTTACTGCTCTATATGAGGACAAACGCTGGCGACCGTGGGACGGATTCATAGGTCGTGAAAAATACTACACATGCTAGAACTGTCTACGATCTAGGAGGCCATTCTCTAGTAAGAAGAAGTTGCAAGTGGGAGTGAAAATCGCAGGGATCACTATGAGAAAAACCTGTACACATCGAAGAGTCGCCCAGGGAATAGGACAAGGAACAACTATTACAAATAAGGCGCATAAGACCTACTCGAAAGTACCCCCCTCTTCTTAAGAATGGCAAGCAATTAGAAGCACAAGGCAAAGGCAGCACAGCGAAAAAGAATTCGCAGCAGGACGTAAAGCTGGATTGACAAAACCTGCTTAATTTCGGGGGTTAAAAGCTAAAAAGAGACAAAAAAGAAAATTTGAACCTGCTAATGAGTTAATTAAAAGCTTGGAGATGGGAAA